>NAGG01001513.1:0-11426 GCA_003031705.1 Calonectria naviculata
GTCCCCATCTCCCCGTATTTCTTTTATTACACGTGTTGGTGGCAGGGCCAAGTTACTCATCATGGGCCGTTCGGCACAGGTACCATGGGTGTTGCCATTCTCAGCGGCATTCTGACGTCGCTCTCCGAGATGCAGGGCCCCAAGCCCCTGCAGACGCCCAGGTCTGGAGCTTCAACCCCTATGGATGAGGTGCCCCAGAGACTGCCTTCGCGTTTTATTGCTTCCGTCCGCACAGCTGCTGGTGCCAAGAGGGTCAAGCAGTGCCTCTGGGAGCACTCGTCTGTTCTCAAGGTCCTCCACAACGACAACATCGCCGCTATCAAGCAGGCTGAGGTTATTCTTCTGTCCTGCAAGGCCGGAGATGTCAAGCAGATTCTGAGCGAACCTGGCATTTCCAAGGCTCTGCACGGCAAGCTCCTTATCAGCGTCTGCGCTGGCGTGACTGTTGAGGATATCGAGATTGCCCTTCATGGCGCTGTCCCCTCCAAGGACCCCGCTGAGGACGGCCGATGCCGTATCGTCCGGGCTATGTGCAACACTGCTGCTGTGATCCGAGAGTCGATGACTGTCATTGCTGAAACCAACCCTCGTCTGGACCATGACACCGAGAGCCTTGTCACCTGGATTTTCAAGCGAATTGGTGACGTTGTCTATCTCCCAGCAGCCAACATGGATGCTTCAACTGCCCTGTGTGCCTCTGGCCCCGCCTTCTTTGCCCTTGTTCTCGAGGCTTCCGTTGATGGTGCTGTTGCCATGGGCATTCCTCGCTCAGATGCTCTGCGAATGGCTGTGCAGACGATGCGAGGCATGACTGGTCTGGTTCAGAACGGTGAGCACCCTGCTCTCCTCCGAGAGAAGAACTGCACTTCCGGCGGTTGCACCATCGGCGGTGTCCTTGTTCTGGAAGAGGGACGAGTCCGAGGCACTGTCTCAAGGGCGGTGCGTGAAGCCGCCGTGGTAGCTAGTCAACTTGGAAAGGGTGTTGAGCAGGTGAATGGTACTCGATTCAACACCACTGGCTTGCAGTGAGTCAATGACGACAAGGGGGTTGGGGTTAAGTCTACTGCGATGAACACAGCGGTCTCTCGGCTTCGGCTAGGGAAGGAAGATTAGTCGTCCTATGAGCCCGAACCAACTATGGTTGAGCCGGTGTTAGGTTTGATGGACGAGCCCACTCATGAACCGACGCCCCTCCCCCCTACAATCCCAATTATCGAATTATTTAGCACTTGGCAGGCCTTGAAGCGGGTTTTTAGAGATAGCATTCAATTTTTGCTAGTTCACATAGACGGGGTTATAGGTACATTTGCTATTACATAATACACTTTCTTTTCAAAACCCAATGCCTCACTTGTTGCGCCGAACAATTAAATGAGACCACTTCCTGAATATTTGCCTCACATCTTTATGCATCCTCCACTCGTGCCTTCTTGCTTGAACCGATCACGACATCCTCAATCTTTCGCTTGCCATTTGCTGATTGGGGCTTAGAATACTTAGAAGCCCGATCTGCTGCAGCGAGGATACGGGCATATTCCAGCTCCACACCACCCAACGTCTGTTGAAGCTTCTCAATGCGTTCGCTGGGCTCAATTTGAGACAGGACATCCTTGTTATGTCGGTAGAGGCGTTGCTTAACCACTAGCTGCCATAGCCTCTCTTCGTGTTTGTCTGCCTTGGTGGGTGAGGGAACATCATCGTCTAGGGCCATGCTGGGTCGCACTGAAGCAGGCAGCTTAGACATGAGATGCATTTCTAGGACCCGTGAGAACTGACGGGGGGCGATCTTGGCCTTCAGACGGATACTCTCAAGATCTTTACCTCCGGCAATTAGCTGGGGGATAGGGCCGGACTTGGGGATGGTGACATTAGCATCAACGCGGAGACTGTTAAACTCTGGCATGGCACGTAAGAACTCAAGGTCGCATACATCTCGCAGATCATCGAATGCCTCGTTCGGATCCTCAACGGTGAACTCGTGAGTTTGCGCATGCTTGTGATAGTGCTCAAATATGGTCTTGTACAGACGGATGCCATTTCCTTTGCCTTGGAATGGAGGCAAAATGATGAACTGAGATAGTCTTGTCCTGCAGGGCAGCTCGGCCAAGTCCAAGTCACCCGTAGGCAACTCCCACTCGCCTCGGGGTGACGCCGGAGGGGTTGGAGGCTGGAAGTAGTAAAATCGGTAGATGGTAGAGTATCCGACAAAAACGCAAGTGTTCGTTCCATCTGCCAACGTTTGTTTCTGGTACAGGAAGAAGACGGTCCATCGATCAGCATCAGAGAGGTCGAGCTCAGTCGAGTCCGACTCTGGGTCTTGTCCGATGTAGCTGCCTCCCTCGATAAAGAAGGGAACGAAGATTTGCAGGCGAGTGTTTAGTTGCTTGACAGCAGGATCGGCCAAACTCCCCCGCCATATCTCATATTGGCCGTCTGGGGCATCGAAGGTGGTGTGAAGACTGCCTGGAGGAGTCCAGTTTTCGTTCATCTGCTTGGAGCTGTCCTCGAAGTCGCTGCCCTTGACAAAAGCAACTGTTTGTGTATGTTAGTGAAGGTTGCCTTCACCGATGGATGGTAAACTTACTTTTGGGGAGATGATTTCCCTCTTCCAAAATGCCAGCGACATCTGTGGGTTCTGCGTCTCCGACGGGTTTAAACTTGCTGCTGGAGGAAATCTTCAAGTGCGGTCGCATGTCATTAGCACGATAGCGCAGGCTGATCTTGAGATCCTTGTAGCCGAAAATCTGTTCCTCATCGCCAAAAATCGGGTACGTAAACTTGGGGTTGAAGGTTGCGATGTTCTGGAGACCAGACTTTGACGGTGCGACGAGGCTGATGTTGATGGCATCGTTGGCGTTGGCCAGCCCTGAGAAACCTGTTAGCACTTTTCGTCTCACACGGCGATTTCTAACGTCTGCTTACAGTCCTCTGCGTTTGGCAAGGCAGCCATTTTTTTTCTTGTTCCCCGGGCGATTCGAACAAATGTGCAGATGTGCGATGCGATGCGATGCTGACTGGGCAAGAATGATCGAGCTGAGTCGAGGGATGATGCAGCGTGCGCGACTCGTGCCTGCAACAGTGTCGCAAACAAAGTTGCGCCGGCCCCCAAACGCGCCCAGCTAGCTTCTACCGCGTCTCACACGCGATTCAATTAAGGCCAGCGCTTCAGCCTAAGATTTGAGGCGCTAAACAGTGCCGGGATGATGTAATGCTGCAAGCCTCAGAACCATGCTGGAACTCTAGTACGTACCATGGTTCAAAAGTGGCCTGTGCCCCCTGTTGTCGCCAGCATCCATCGGCAATAACGGATTCATTCTCTTTTAGGCTTCCGCATACAAGAACCGATGGCTTTGCGCCTCGAGCTTTCGCCATGATCAGCATCACAAGCAGTTCGTCGCCAGTCGGCTCTGGTGTGTTTGCATGTGTTGCGCTGCTGATAATCTCCTTGGTTGTCCTTCTCATCTTGCGCCACTATCTCCCACTCCGGACGACGCCGGCTTTCTATCTCGTACCCATCTTCTTCGCCCTTTGGCTCCCCTCGATTGTCGTTCTTCTCGTCCCGATCGACCTCGCCTCGAGCGCAACGCCTGGCGACGATGATGCGCGCGGAATATGGTTGCCCGAGAGGGTTCTCTTGGTTTCGTGGAGAATCACTTATTGGCTTACTTTTGCCTTGACATGGTATGCGCCTCATGGGAGGGTCGGAAACAATTTTACTGACAAGTTGCTTCAGGTTCATCCTACCTATCCTCGCCGAATACTCCGACGCGGGCTACCGAGAGCCAAAAGATAAGTTGCTGTACTCGCTTCGAGGCAACGCCCAATTCCATGCCATAGTCCTGTCTCTCGGCTCCATCGGCCTCATTTACTTCTTCATCTCATATGGCTTCAAATTCGAAGCCGTCAAGGGTCTCGTAATGGCTTTGGCATACTGTTGGGGCTTGGTTCTTGCCATATACTTGATGGGCCACGGATTAGTCTCGATCCCCAGACGCCTGATCCGAGGTGCCAGGATTAGTGCGCGGTTGCGCCGGCTGCAAGCCAAGGCGCCAAAGATTTACGAGCAGATGGAGGATTCACTTGTGAACCTGGAGGATATCGAGGTTCAAGTTTCCGATCTTGCCCGCCGCAAAGTTGGTACTGCAATGGACTTCCAAGACTGGATTGAAGAGCTGCAGGAAATTGCGAACATCCCCCAAACTCAGCCGCGGTCCCGATTCGGCGGGAGCGGCGGCGCCGAAACTGCCAATATTCCACATGTTATCACCGAAAAATACCTTGCGGACCTGACCCGAAAGCTCGTCCGTGCGAAACATGCCAGATCTCGATATGTTAATGCCTGGAGTAGATTGGTGGCAGAGGCTGCCGAGACTCAGAAGGTCT
This sequence comes from Calonectria naviculata, assembly GCA_003031705.1. Lineage (NCBI taxonomy): Eukaryota > Fungi > Ascomycota > Sordariomycetes > Hypocreales > Nectriaceae > Calonectria > Calonectria naviculata. The sequence continues at coordinate 4,384 of NAGG01001513.1, forward strand.
TAGATTCCGCTGCATCCAAGAAGTTGGAGTTTGGTGAGGTTTCTCCTCATGCCGGATGGTGGGAAAGGACTCGTATCCTAACCCCTTACACGCGTTACCTCTGCTTTTACTATGTGTTGCCATACGCCCAAATTTTACTGGGCATCTTTTTAGCGGCAGCATCAGCTTGTATTGTGTGGTCCGAGGCTGTTAAAGCGGCTTTCCCCAAGTTGTCTGTCATCAGGCTTAGTGTCATCCATCATTGGGTCGGCGACAGGGCCGAGGTTGGTTTTGCAGGGCAGCTCATTTCGGCATTCTGGATCTGCTACATGTGTGCTGCTGCGCTTATTACAATGACTGAGGTCAAGGTTTGGCGTGGTCGTGCCCTCGTCAGACGAAACACGGCTCACGAATCCGCCTTCTGGTATGCGATGCAGGTTGCAAAGCTCACAATCCCGCTTTCATACAACTTCATGACCTTCCTCTCCGCAGAGGTGTACACCAAGACGACATTTTACAAATTTCTGGGCAAGCTCATTAACCTGACACCATTAACTCATTGGTTCGATGATCTCTTCCCTATTGTTGTTCTTTTCCCAGTATTTGCTACTTTGTTTGGGATATATGGAAAAGTCAAACGTCTCTTTGTGGGCATGGATGTCGTTGAAGATGACGAGGATAATACTTCTAGCTTCGGCACCGGCTCCTGGCGTGAGGGCAGAGATCTTATCGCTCGAGAACTCGGCGGCAACACCCTTTTCCACCGTCGCGAGGATGCCATTGCTAGGATATCTGCAGCTGGCACGGCTGGAGGCAGCTCCGCTCCCATTCTTTCAATCCCCTCGGCTCGTGGTTCGTCCTCATCACCGGTTCGATCTCCCACTCGTACGCAAAACAATGGGCGTAGTATTGGTACCGCTGCTCGCGGGGCTCTCTACGAGGACGAACCTGAGGATGAAAGCTTTTTCCAAATCCTCGGGCATCGAATGAAAAACACTATTGACATGATTGACACGCCCAAATGGATGCAGGATTTTGGTCAAGGAATTAAGAAGCCGAAGTGGATGGGGAATGATGATGAGGCCGGCGAGTCCAGTGTCAGCCGCGCCGGGACAGATTTCAGGAGATGGTTTGGCGGGGGAGACGGCCAAATAAGGCTTTAATCCTGCCCGTCCTACATATGATGGGAAGCCAACTTATTTCCACCCCTATATTCACCGCGGGGTTTGGATACGCCGAAATGAGATTCGCTCGATAGAGTCGGCACGACGAAAGCATTGGGCACGGAGTTTGGGAAATAGGGCGTTGTTTTTTTTTCAGTCCATAAGGGCGGCCATGGTCGAGGGATTACCAAGGTTGCTGGTGCGGCGTTTTGAGCGGCACAGATCGCTAAGACTTTTGATATATAAATTTTGTAAGTATGCTCTATAGGACTGGACGAAATATGACATGGGCGCGAATGGCGGATAGGTTCAGTCAAGATCCAGGAGATCGAGACTGAGGAGCTGTTAATATGGGCTTTTCTATAGCCAAAAGTTGTAGGATATATCTATATATACACATGGTAACTGTATCATATGATTTCATATCGTCGCACAACGATTCGTCGGTGCGCGTGCTCGTAAGTCGTAAGTCATCGCATCGAAGCAGAAGACAAAAAATGCCACCCAATCCAATAACAAACATTCCAACAACTATGCCAGGGGTACTGATTCCCCTTCGAATCTTATCTGGCCACTCTTTCGTTATTTAGATTAAACCTGGCCCCATTCACTCTGGTTTTGGATTAGGGGTGATGGTGGTGTTCCAAGTGTTGGCCTTGCTCATGGTGCGTTGTCGCAGGTTGAACATGATGTCTGACTCCATCTTCTCGATGTTCTTCTCCAGATCCTGCTCGTCTTTTCTCGCCTGGCTCATGCGACGCTTGTCCATGAACAGCCAGACGGCGACGATGATCATGGTGATGGGTATGGTGATGGCGAAGTAGATCCAGAGCTGTATGGAGACGATGGGACTGTCGCCACCTAATGGGATATGGCTTAGCTTGAAAGTGGTTGTAATCTGGGAAATGGAATTCTTACCACCAAAGTTGAAAAACGTCATGCTGAAGACGGACGCCAGGTAAGTTCCTGGGAGGAAGAGAGCTCCCATCAGCGACAGCGTCTTCATGGCGGTGCTGTCGCGCTTGCTGGCGTGCGCTATTCTTCGCTGCTCTCCAGCAATTTGCAAATTTAATCTCGCCTCGCGCTGAGACATGATGTTATACAGCTGTATCAAACCATGTTAGCGGGCACTTCGGTGGACAAGAAAAGTTGGGACGCAGCCTACCGCCTCACGCTGGACTTTCAATCGCTCTAGCGTAATGTGGATGTAGTTCTCTAGCCCTGTTAGTTTGACCTTGTAAAAGTCGATGCGAGACATCATGCTGCGGTGCAGCTTCTCAATCTCGTAACGGTGCGCGCGCTCCGTGGGGCCCATCTGTTCCTCCTTTGTGGCGGCCCACTGATCATGGAAGCTGACCATGGCCTTTTCCATCTCTTTGGCGAGAGCCAGATATGCCTGAGGTCGCTTCCACAGGACGTGGCCATGACACTCGACCAAGTCACGGCTCAGGCTGTCGACCTGGATGGATCCGTCTTGGAAGTACTGCTCGGCCTCTTCAATCTCGCTACGGAGGCTGACGGCGTTCTCTAGGCGGCGCAGCCAGTCGCGAGCGTCACGCTGCTTCTGGTCATTGACAGGCGACAGGTCGTAGGACAGCATGATTACTGGGAGGAGTAGGGGGTGGCCGATCTGAGAAACGCAGACCTTGAGATGCTCCAGGGCCTTTTCAACCTCTGAGCTGGGCGTGCCCTTGATGAAGCCGGTGGTGATGTTGGTTTTGAAGGAATGGGACAGCATCATTTCCCAGCCGCGGGTTTTTCCCTTTTTGCGCACATCGGACTTGCGATGAATAATGTCTACGCGGATATTTGTTAGCGGCTGGTGCCTGTGGTATGAGATGGGCTTGGGAGTCCTAATTTGACATCCCTCTGCTTCTCCTGGAGTTGACCTACGTAGGTGGGGGTCATACTCGTCGTGGTTCTCGGACGACCAGAAGAATGGACCCACGACGGCAGTTGTTTCGATGGCGCGAAACGGCAGCTTCAATTGGCGGACCATGGACTCGTAGGTATTCTTGGGGAGGGAGATGACCTTTGGAGAAAATGTGTCCTTGTCCTTTGCATTTTTTTGGATGCTTCGGGCATGTTAGCGGACTGCAGATGGATGCTCCCGCCGCAGAGTGCGACTTACATCAGCCGAATGCCGCCGAGCAGCTTGGTGGTTGGGCGCAGGTTCTCTGGAGGTGCAAAGGCGCCCTGGCAGGCGGTGGTTAGTAGTTGGCCATGATTTGATTTCCGAGGATGCAGCGCGAACGTACCCGTCTGAGCAGAAAGTTCTCAAACTCATCGTCGGTAAGGGGATGCTCCTCGATTGAGTTGTGGAAGGGATCCTGGGGGGGAAAGAGCTAGATTAGAAATGGGCTATGGCGGCGGGTTTTGCATGTGGCTTGGTTGAGCGGGATAAAAGGCGTGCATACCGAGTAATTGAACATTTCTAGATAGCTCGTGTCCTCGGCGACGACGCGGCAGTCGTCCATGAACAGACGGAACATGTAATCCTCCATTGTGGCCGTGTCTCCTTTTGGCGGTGGGTTGTCGTAGACAGCACAGCACAGCACGGCGGGAGTGGAAGTGAGAAATCGGTCAAGGAGGAGAGATCGACGCTGGCCGAGAAAGAAGCTTTGCACTCCCTGTCCAGCCTGTCACTGGCCCAATGTTAGACGGGGACAACGCCAGGACGCATTCGTAAGGTGCACTGTAAGCCGAACAAGCCTCTGCGTCTTGGCTGTGTTATGTAGCATCCGTACGCTGTCGATCCATGCTAGCAGCTGCCGCCCCAGCCTCGCCACTTTTTTTTTTTTTTCGGCACAGGCTCGACCAGTACCGTACACAGCCAACCGTCGCTTCTGATGTTAATTAAAATGGCAATTTCTTTTGAACCTTGGTGCTTGCTGCTGAGGCACAAGGGAGGCCTTCCCACCGTCACGCCTACTTAACTGCACACGTCCTCTTTATTTCCCGTTGTTGATTGCGCCGAGACAGTCGTATTGCACCTAGTATGCAGTTTGCAAGGTCCATCTGCGCCCATCACTAACCGCAGGTAAAGGAACTGGAACTGTGTGTGTCCTTGCATTTGTTTGACACCCAGTCAGCCCTGCAAACTTAAATAATATTGGGAATTCAATACGGCATGCTGCAGCCCTGAAGTTTAATCGACTTCCCCTTTCATGGTGTCTATCCCTCTCAGCCTAAAAGCGTGTTGTTGTTCCATGTCTCGGAGAGATGCTCTCTCCTCTATCTGACCCCTTGCACACCATGGCCACGTGCAGCCAATGGATCATTATTCATAGACAACCCTTTATAAATTTAGACAACGGTAGTATCGCACTCGTAGCGGGGCCTATGGGCCAATTGTACTACATGGACGCTGGCTAAGCTCCTCTTCTAGCCGGATCCACAACGGCTCTTCTGCTACATCAACAGACTACATGCAATGACCTACGAGCCATGTTGCATGACTTGGGGTGTTATCTGCGAGAACAAGCTTACTGGCGCTTTACCAAGAGGATCTGTGGCGTGTATGATTTTGGCAGTTTTGCCACAGGGTGCATTGTATGCATGCATGTCCTGGGCAGCCATCAATTGACGAGATAATCTTGCTCAGATCCTATTCTGGGCATCGATTATGCAAACCATGTAACATCAAACATTCAAACACCAAGGACTTCTGGGATCTAGCAATATCAATCAAATCTGGATTAGGTAATCATACATAGGCGTTGCAAATTTCCCAAGCTACCAACTATCCCGCACTCAAATACGTAACCCCACACAAGCTCCTAGTTAGTCCGTCATGCCAAGAAACTAAGGCACGGCACAGAACCCGACCAACAAACTCCTTGATACAAGATCATTACTTTGCATTTTTGGTCCTGATATTACTGGACCTTTAGGTAAAGGTGCTCAATACAGCTGTTTCTCTATCTTAGACCTGTTGTCTTGTGTTGTCAACTCCCGAGAAACCCCGTCTGAAAACACAACTCTTGTTAGGTCTTCAACCATCCCGCACCACTTTACCGTTAACGAATCGAAGTATTCGATTGCGTGTAATTCATGGCCATAGTCCTGGCTCGATAACAAGGGGAGAAAAAAAAACAATTGGCCTCCTAACGTGGTCGCTGTGTTGTATGCATCATCCCAGCGTTGTGACAGGTGTGGCCGGCTCTGTTATCCCTCGACGGATCGTTTCACTAGGATCTAGCCGTTGATACAGTTTTCCAGGATCCCAAACAGATTACTCCTAAAACCATGCTCAAAAATCTGTAAACAAGTGTCCGTACCTATAATCCGTTAGTTCATTGCGTTGGCACTGTGGATATGCATGTGGACTTACTCGTCTGACACTCCCGTCTGTCCATACTTCTCAGGATCTTCAGGGTAACGATCAAACTGACTGGCGTCTCCAGCACCAGCCTTGACAGGTGGTGTGTACGGCGCGTCGATATCCTTGCGGGCCAAGCGGTCCCAAGTCACCTCAGCGAACCACGGGTGGTTCTTGACGTCTTGAGGACCACCGTACAGGTTACCTAGTCGCTTGGTAAGATCTGCGGTGATCAATCGCTCGAGTAAGTTCTGAGCATCCGGGTTTACATATGCCGGATACTTGACCTTGCCCTTGAGAATGTTTTCGTAAATCTTCATCGGGGATCCGCTGTCCCAGAAGGGGGTATAGCCGCATAGCATTTCGTAGATTAGAATGCCCAGTGACCACCTAATTAACAGTCCCATGTTAGCGTACTGCTCGACCGAGAGGAGCAAGACTTAGGTATCGTAGGCGACTGACCAATCTACAGATTTGTTGTATCCTTTGTTAGAGACCACCTCAGGTGCTAGGTAATCAGGTGTACCACACAATGTCCATGTCTTGTCCGGCACTCGCTTCGCGAAACCAAAATCGGTAATCTTCAGATGGCCGTGTCTATCGAGTAGCAGGTTTTCGGGCTTCAGATCACGGTAGATGATGTTTTTCGAATGAAGATATTCCAGCGCTAGAGTCACCTCGGCGGCGTAGAACTTGGCTACGGGATTTGGGAACCGCTACATCATCAATGTGAGTTTGAGACTACCGAGACGGCGCGGGGGGGAGAGTGAGACAGTGTGGGGGAAGACTTACACCCGATTTCCTTAGGAGGGAGAATAGCTCACCACCCTCAACGAAATCCATGACCATGTAGAGGTTCTTGATGTCCTGGAAAGTTCCCCATAATGTGATGAGAAAAGGGTGCTTGACGTCGGCCAACATGCGACGCTCGTCATTAGTATGCTCCACCTGCTTCATCTTGACGACCTGGGCCTTTTTGAGCACCTTTACGGCATAGAAGCGTTGGTTGTGCTTCGATTGGACCAGGTGGACTCGTCCGAAACTACCAGTGCCGAGCGTCCTCAGGATCTCAAAGTCTCCCAGCGAGTACTTGCCCTTTGTCACACGCAGTTGGGTACCGTTTGCGGGTTGCTGCGCCTGCTGTTGGGCGCCATTCTGCGTCACGGGCTGTTGCGCCTGTTGAGGCTGCTGCTGATACTGGTCGGCTTGTTGCTGCATCGTAGGTTGGGGCATTGCCTGAAGCTGTTGCTGTTGGAGATGGGCGGCGTCGCTGCCGGGGCTGACGGTCTGGGGCCGGGTCTCTATCGGATAAGGTTGGAGGTTGTTCGGGTTAGGGTAAAGGTTCCCTGTTGCATTGTGCTGGGGATTGATGAGATTACTGATACTGGGCAGGTTCTGGGAGTCGTGCATGGAACCGGCCGTCGTATAGGCAGGGTGGACGTTGACGGGATTCATCTGCTGCTGCTCGGCCTCGTTGGCCGCCGGGTCGGAAAGCGCGTTGGTTGGGTGGGCTTGTGCGAAAGTTTGGGCAGTCGGCGTCGACTTCTTCGCCTGTCACGACGCCGACTGCCCAAACTTTC
>NAGG01001515.1:0-19608 GCA_003031705.1 Calonectria naviculata
CAGCGGCCCCTCTCACGGAACCCCATCGCACTTCTTTCCGTGCTTATTATTCTGATGATGTCTATTACGGCCCCGCCGCGGACCCCAACCCCACCATGGGGATATGGACTCTGTGATGACATTCCGAGATATCTTGTGAACGTATGGGGATGGATCGTGGGGAAGAATGGCGGGGAAGAACGCGGGGAAGATCGGCTCCATCATTCGGGGATGTAATTGCAAGACTTGGCAGTACAAACTTTAGGGGATTTCTTTTTCGTATCCGCGGTAGCTGCCGAAAGAAAATCATCTATAAAAGCTTATGTACTGGGGGGAAATAGTGCAGTTGATCTCCTCACACCAGGCCGCTCCAACCTCACCAGTTGTTGACGCCGCAATTACCATCACATGATGCCAGACACAGATCAGCCGAAGGCCTCGGTCGAAATGATCGAGCTCGGAAGCCGAGGCCAGGTTCAGGATGAAGTTCAACCACATGAAAATCCTTGGAAGTTTGTCAGATCCCATTACAAACTGGTCTTGTTTGCTGTTGTTGCAAATATCGGACCGCTTATGTTTGGATATGATTTGGTAATCATTGGGTCCATTTCAGCTCTTCCAAAATTCCGGTAAGAACTTACACCTTGTTATACTTTGAAGGATCATGTAGGAGGATTTCCTTGTTCTTACATTCTTGGTAGGGCCGACTTTGGAAATAGGATTGGTGAAAACCTGGTCCTTCCAGCCCTATGGCTGGGGCTTTGGAATGGCTTCGTGCAAGCAGGCTGCGCTGCGGGTTCGATATGCGCAGGATGGTTTCAAGATCGCTATGGACGTAGAGCCAATTTTCTACTAGGGGGTATTTTGAGCATTGCCGGAACGGCTCTATCCTATCCCTCTGGAACCCTTCCGGATGTCGATGACACGAGAGGTCTTTTCTTGCTCGCCAAAATCATTATTGGCATGGGATGCGGTGTTCTCATGTCCGCATGCCAAACATGGATTTCAGAGACAGCTCCCCAGAACCTCCGTGGTCTTTTACTTGGCTTCTATGCTTTTAATGTGGTAAGTTCCGTGTGCACCGGATAGTATTCCCCGTGTGTCTTGACCATTAACTCCGATGTTCTAGTCTTTCGGCCATCTGCTTGCCATGGCGATTGTTTTTGACCAGATCGGCAACATGAACTCTAGCGCATACCAAATCCCATTTGCTTCACAATGGGCTTTTGGGGGAGTGGCTGTTATTGCCGCGTTTGTCCTCCCGGAAAGTCCTGTTTGGCTTATCGCAAAAGAAAGAATAGAAAAAGCACAGCAATCCTTGCAGAGGCTGGGCACGGCTCGTGGAAATAGTAACATGCTGCAGGGAATTCAGCTCACTCTAGCTCACGAAAACGACGAGAATAACTCAGGGCGTGGTGCTCCAACATACTTGGAATGCTTCCAGGGCTCCAATTTCCGTCGAATATGCATAATTGTATGGCTTAACCTCCTACAGCAATTTGTTGGCATCGCACTGCAAGCCAATGGTGCATACTTTCTCATCATGGCCGGGATGTCTACAAGATATTCTCTCATGGTTTCTTTGATCAGCATTGCCTCAAACATGGTCATCAATATTCTTTCTTGGTACACAGTTCCCAAGTTTGGGAGGAGGAGCATGATTCTTTTGAGTATCATCTTAGATGCGTTGGTTTGGGCGAGTATGGGTATCGCCGCTTGTTTCCAATCGTCTGCCGCCAAATGGTAAGTTATACACCCTTTTTTTTGCCATCTCTGCGCTAAAGATGCCTTCACATAGGTATGTGGGTGTGGCACTCCTTCTCTTCTCCTTTTTCAATAGCTTTGGAGTTGCCAGCGCCGTGCCCGTCATCGTATCCGAAATCTCGTGCGTGCGCCTACGATCGAAGTCGTCTGGAATAGGTTTGGCTGCCCAGTCCATTTCATTCTGGGCCTTTGGATTTTTCACTCCATACATGTACAATATCGATGAAGCAAATTGGGGCGGAAAGATTGGGTTTTTCTTTGCGGGTACCAGTGTTTTTGCGTTCGTCACGACTTGGCTATTGGTTCCAGAAACCAAGGGAAGAAGCTTTGCAGAGCTCGACTACATGTTCGATGCTAAGATCAATGCCCGTAACTTTGGAAAGACATTGATCCCAGAGTCTGACGAAGTCGACAACCCTGGAAAGGCATCACAAGCTACCGCGTTTTAGAGAAAGGAGGATGATTTAAGTAGCATTCAATTTTTATAGTTTTCTTATTACCATTTTGGAAGCTATATTGGAGTTCTAATTTATTTCCATTCTCAGCTCGTTGAGCTCCATATAGAGCCTAGATCTTCTACGCTGGGTCTTTGACGGCTTAGTGAAAGATGCCGAGGCTCGGCTTAATGCATGGGATGAGCAAAATGTTGGGCCGAAGGTCTCACAACACCTCGCGATGAACCATCCGCCAACTGAAACAAGTACATAAACATAAAAATAAACATAAAACTAGTACAAATAAAATAGTCTTGCATAAATGGAAATATTATTGCGCTTGTGTAAAAAATTCTGTTCACTATTTTATCCCTTAGAGAAGAATCCAAGAGTTGGTCGCAATCGAGAAGTGACACCGGCGTAGGCAGACTGTTGACACATGATCTCAAAGGTGACTCGTGACGTGTTGCATACATAATGCCTCGAAAAGGAGAGACATATTAGGCCCTTTGAGCCTTTGAGTTTGAACACGGAATGAAATGTCTTGGTTTCTCGCTGACTAGAGGATCTTCTGCTCACCCACGACCCCCCCAGGCCAGATTCTGATTCGTGGGTTCAATGCCAACTGGTGATTTTCGGTGACGGGATCTTCTAGTAAGCCCATTGTTTGAGTCAGCTCGCTTGTTCTGTCCGCACTTTAGTAGCGTATAAACAGCACCATGTTCTACCCATCACCTTGCCGTCACTCAATCCCTGCTCTTCTTTTTTTTCCCTCTCAGCCGCACCCTAAATGATCGTCAACGCATTTATGAGGCATGAATTTATGAAAACGCAACGTTACTAGCAGTGCTACTATCACTATCGTGGAATTGCATTAGTCTTTGACTGTTCCTTAATTTTATTTGTTTTCAATGTGCCTCATTTTGTCTGAAATATGTTAAATTAATGAGAGGATTCTCCTTGAGCTGGATTTAGGAGGCGGTTCCATTCCAAATTGTCGGAACATGACTGCCGCCAAGACATACTTGGTGAGTGCTAAACTCTAATGAAGGTATAGTGACAACACCTGACTTCAGCCTGTAGATCGCGGAGTGGTTGATGATAGGAATATGTTTCCTAATCATTGGCGCCCGTCTTGCAGTACGCACATGGAAGCGGATGTGGTCATTTTGGCTTTCTGAGACGTTTCTGATCCTCGGGTTTCTCTCATTTCTTACCATGGGTATTGGGGATACCTACTCATACTTGTTTGGCCATCACAGCTTCGATGTCAAACTCACTGAAGGCTATGTCAGGGTAAGCATGCGCTCATGCGTCCAGACTACAAGCTAACCATACAGTGGATGTACGGTTGCTACATTGTTTTCGATATTGGGTTCTATTTTACGAGATTCAGTCTTCTGGCATTCTACAATGAGTTGTTCCCCATTTCAGAGAAAGGGTTGCGAAAGTGCTTGTATGCCGTCACAGTCTACAACGTCTGCGCCTTTTTGGCAGCGGGATTCATGGACATCTTTTGGTGTGGAATTGACGTGTCACGCAACTGGTATGTCATATTGCTACATTATATGTCCTTCTTATAGAACTAATGTCCTTCTTTCAACTGTCAAGGGTACATGGATCGGATTGTACTGTGCTTTCTGTCGTCGAGATACTGTGGATCAACTGGGCTATCGGTATTATTGCTGAACTCATGGGTAAGTAGATTCTTCAATTGTGTCGTCCACAGCTAATTCAAACAACCACTAAAATCAGTATTTATATTGCCGTTTGGAATATTCAGGCGGTTGAAGGCAATATCTAAGAAAGAGAAGATTGCCCTGATGTGCATCTTTGCAATTGGGGCTGCATCAATAATCATTAGCGTGGCACGATGTGTCATTACCGCAGGAGAACTCTCGGACTATTCTACTACCCCAAAGGCATACTCCCAGTTCTGTAAGTAACCGCCTCTCTGTACTAAATACTTCCTTATGCTGATAATGGAATGCATAGACATTATTGGATCAGCCGAGATCGCATCCCAAATCATTGTCGTATCACTACCAGCCCTGCGCCCATTGCTCCCCCTCATTTCTACAGGGTGGACTAGAATCTCTCATTTCCACACAACGTCTGCGAGTTCTCAGAGGGATGAAAAACTAGTACTGGATGGTACAAATAACACAAGAGACAGCGCCCCGATGAGGGAGCGAACCATTGATCTCAACAATAGCGATTTAGAGTTGGAACTGGGAGGCCCAGGAGGGAACAAGAACCAGGGGTTTGTATGAACCCGATTCTATTACAAATTAGACATCAGTTTGAGTTGAGGGATTACAATGGGTAGTATTGTTTCTGGGGTGCTTGAAAGCATAAGATTTTACGTAACTCGCAGATGCTTCGGTCATGGATTTCAACGGTCTATCTCTATCGCTATAGGGTTAATCATTTCATTTTTGACAAACAAAAACCTGAGGTAATTTATACGAATGAAACGCTGCAACAAATCTGTAACCGTTTTGTGACGGCGACATAATCCGAAACCGCTGTTACATCTTGCATCGGGCATAAGGAAGCATAAATGGAATCCACTTTGGAAGGACATCACGTTCTCCCCTACACCTCTATGGCCACCATCCCTTTTTTTCCCTCTGAAAACAAAACCGACATCTGTTTCTACCTATTAGTCGGACCCCAGTTTTGTGGACGCAGCCCATACTCGCGCAGATCATTCTTTTTTACATGATGGAGACGAAACTGTCACCTTGATCCTGACCCATGCAAATGCACGCACGCACACTAGAGTGGTTTCGTGTGGGATCGCCGAATTGCTTTCACTCCACGTGGTTTCCATATGGCGATCCCTCTACCTCCACTCGTCTGTATTTTCTATTGGCACGAAATCCCCCGGGGGGCGCTTCGTTGACGAGAATTTGATCTGCGAACCTATGGGGTCAAGCATGGTGCTAACCGAGTTGACGGGCCACAGGGTGATTCGTTTTCATCTAGCATTTGATCAATTATGACTCTGTATGCGCAGGCTCGATTCAAAAGTGCCGCCCTCAGGCTTTGGAATCAGTGGAAAGTACGAATTGCCTTTTTGGACCTTGCACATTGCCCTGCGCCGCTCTGCTAATGCCTCGGAGTCGAAGCTCCCCGGGGGCCCAAAAAGTAGAGTTAGTAGGGATCACAATCCATGTTGCGACTAGAGCTGTAACTGAGCTATGCCCTACGCCAAACCTTTTCGCGGCCAAGGAGGCGCTGCCAATGTGGAGATGTGTCGTTGAGGGCCGCCGCTCATAAATCTCGCTAGCACCGCCGTTTATGCCCAGAGCGCCCGGCGTTTTTCCCTCGGATGTGCTGCCGAGAGATTCACCGCAACGGGCAGCCGCTCCCACGCTACATTTGGGCCCTGGCCGACAAGCGAAAGGAAAAGTCGTGCGGTAAGACGGGACCGAACGTCGCTAGTGACGCCGACCCGTCGGGCCAGCAGGCTCGCAAGCTAAACTCGCAGCTCAGGACCCTGGGAACCCTGAAGGTGCCTCGGTGATAGCCTCGGATTCTTGCGGTTACGGCGGTGGCGTCTTTTAGACCTGAGCCAGGGGGGCCCCCAGCTAGCGGGCAGGCTACGCTTTCGGCAAAGATCAGCCCTCGTATGGTGTCCGCTTTTGGCGTCAGCCACCTCCCCGGGCGTAGCACGGATCTATCTTCCGCCTCGTCCGGCGCGGGGGCGGGATGAGGCACCGACGATTGGCTCTTGATGGCTTCGTCCTTAGCCTCAGTCCGTTGATTTGACAATTCCGATCTCCGTCGCCGCGATCACGTATGAGAAAGAGAAGCCGCTCTGCAGCCTTGGCGGGCCGGTCCACTGCGGTGACGCCATGTTTATGATTGATTAATTAATTAATTCACAGCTGTCTGTTTCTTCAGCTACACTATGGAAAAAACTCCACCTCTGCACATAACTAGTATTAGGCTAACGTGTGCTTTCCCAAAAATTGCCCCATTAGGCTTCATGCGCCGCCTCAATCGTTTACGCAATGGGTCCGTAGAAGCTGAACTTGCCCTTGGGGTCGTACTTCTCCTTGAGGGCCTTGAGGCGCTGCTGGCGCCACTCGTCGCTGCCGTACCACTGCTTGGGGTCCTCGTCACCAAAGGCGTAGTTCAGGTAGACGCGCTGGGTGTCGCGGCCGGAGGCCTTGTGGAGAATATCGCGGAGCTTGACGCCAAGATCGGCGGCCTTCTTGTCTAGCGCAGCCCCGTTGGAGGCGTAGGTGAGGAGCGGGGCGACGAGGAGGTTCTCGTCACGGAAGGCAAAGGCGCTGGTCTCGCCGTCAATGGCACGGAGACCCTGGGTAGAGTAGCCCTCGAACATGAAGATGGAGGTGTTGAAGGGGGTGCTGGCGCTGGTCTCGTTGGAGAAGAGGTCGTAGGTCTCGCGCATGGCAGCAACGTCATAAGAGTCGAGGTAGAGAGGGAAACGAGGGTTGTTCAGACCGCTCTTCTGGCATGGCCCAGCCGAGAGGTCAATGCCAGTCCAGGCGGCCAGGTCGCGGTAGTCTCCAGCAACGGGCTCAATGGACAGAGGACCAATGTCATGGAAGGGCTTGGTGATGCTCGAGTCAACAGCAGTGACACCCTCCTGGAGGATCCAGAACAGAATGACGGGCTATCAACGACGTTAACATGTTGTTCAAGCAACGGATTACCAAGATAGGGAGTGCACTTACTCTTTCGGGATCAGCGGCCGGGTTGTGGACCCAGTAGGACCAGTTGATAACACCCTCGGGCTGCTTCCTGAGGAGGTTCTCATTGGCGGCCTTGTAGACCTGCTCGACCTGGTCACCGCTGAAGATGAGGGTCTCGACGGCCCAGTCGCTGTGCTCAATGTCGAAGATCTTGGCCTTGACCGAGGTCACAATGCCAAAGTTGTGACCGGCGCCCTTCATGGCCCAGAACAGGTCAGAGGTGGAATCAATGGTCGTCAAGGTGCCATTGGCAAGCACGACATTGAGGGAGACGAATTGATCGGCAATAAGACCATGGTGACCCTGGAGCCAACCGTGACCACCGCCGAGGGCAGGGCCCATGTAACTAACACATTCACAAGTGCCAGTGACTATAGGCGGGGGTCAGCTTATGAGGTATTTTGCCATCACGTATACCAAGAAAACTCACCTGTCTGCTTTCCGGCTGCCCAGAGGGCATCGGTGACGTTCTTGGAGTGGACTCCTCCGGCGATGGTGACCGTCTTGCCATCTGCAGCAACGTCGATGCTGCTGAGCTGGTCAAGGTAGATCTCGATGCCGTGGTCCATCTTGCCCAAGGTGGTGATGGCTCCGTGAGCAGTGTTGAACGCGAGGAAGGGGATATCCTTCTCGTTCGCGTAGGTCACCTACAAGTTTGGACATGGTTAGCAACCCCGCATCTTGTTTCTGGGTAGGGAGGTTCGGTTCATCCTTACCGTCTCGGCAACATCCTTCTCGGTGCCGGGGACAACGACGACGTTGACCTTGGGGGCCTTGAGGACAGACCAGCGGGTGGACGCCTGCTCAAACTCACTCGAGCCAGAGAAGTAGATCTTGGCAGTCGAAGAGAGCTTGTCACCCAGGCCGCTGGCATCGACAGGGCAGCTGCCTCGAAGCGCGTAGCGGGGCATCAGAGCTGCCGCCGAGGCGGTTGATGCACAAGCGGCGAGCGCCATGATTTTGTTGAGCTTTGAGGAATGCATTGTGCCGGGAGGTAAGCAGCAGCAGCAGCAGCAGGATGATCAGATAGACGGCAGAGCAGTTCTCGGATTACCGTGGCACCTGACTCAGTCTCACTCACAACGTCTCGCCGGAGGGTGGCATCGGGTATTTAACCAGACGTCCGGGCCGCAGAGGCACTTGGGAATTTGTTTTGACATCCCTGCGCGCGCAGCTCCGGCTTGCAGCTGCAGGTTCCATTACGACCATGCGTTGGCTCTACTCGTGCTATACTGCCACTATACTAGTAATTTCGGGGCTCGGCCGGCATGGGCGATTCATGCATGCAGGGACGGACGACAGATGGCGACTAAGTCAAGAATGTTCTGCCGCTCCACCAGCCGGGAGCGTGGACCCTGCGCGTGCAGACCCGGATCGGCCGCGGTGTTAGATCGGGGCCCTCCAGTGCAGATCGGGCCTTGAGTGCAACGTCGCTTCCACACCTTATCCGAGATTAGCATAGCTGTTACGAGCGAGATACTACAGTGACCACGGGGTATACACGGAATTCGTTCCCCTTTCACCCGGGGATGCCCTCTTCCGTCCGGTCTCTGCCGCCGAGGTCGACTGCCTCTGCGCCGCACCCCATCCCTGCCAGAGGATTAATTAGCGCGTGGCAGAAGCACCCCCATGCGCCCACGATATTGACAAGGCAGGGCAAGGGGCGTCGTCGGTGGATATAACTCATCGGCCGAGCTATTCATACGTGCTTAGTTAACGGTGACATTTGAGGGGCAGGCCCTTGGAGGCTAGAACATGTCTGGGGTGGCAGCCCGTCCCGCCCGTCATGCCCCCGTGAGGCACGCCTGCGACAAATAGCGCGCGAGGATGGCCTTGAAGCGGCCACGGTATGCGATCGTTTACTGTGGCGTCGGAGAATTACACAGGACGAAAAAAAAACCATTTATCAATAAGAGGCCTGTTTCCCGTATCTGCTTGGCCCCTCTTTTCCCTCTTCTGATGGGATACCATCATGGCCGCCTCCTTTTCCCTCTACACACGACCTCTTGACGCGCCATGTCAACCGACGAAGCTGCCGCAAAGGCGGCGGAAGCTGCCCTGCGACAGTTCGAAACCGAACTGTGGACGCTCTACGCTGTAGGGCTCTCGACGACGATACTACGAACCTATGCTCGCATGAAATCCGCTGGTCTCTCGGGTCTGCGTTCCGAGGACTACCTGATCTGGCTTGCAGTCGTGCGTGTTCCCTCGTGAATCTTGCATACATCTCGCTTCTCGCTAATGCAGCTGCAGTCATTCTACACCATCCAGACTAGTCTTGCCTACAGCGTGGGTCATATTGCCCAAGGCCTTGCCAACAATGGCATGACAGATGCCCAGAGATCAGCACTGTCGCCCAGCGACCAAGAATACCAATTCAGGTGCGCACTTCTTCCCCTATTTGAAAAGTTCTTTTGCTAACTGCTGCTCAGGGTAACGGGATCCAAGATTCAGGTTGCCGGATGGACAATATACTCAGCTTTGATCTGGTCATTGAAGCTGTCCATGTTGTTCTTCTACACTCGACTTACTGTACGTCTCGACAACCAGCAGCATTGATTTTGTGTGTTCGCCTACTGACATCCCTGACAGGAAGGTCTTGGCAGACGGTATCGTATTCAGATCCAGCTCGGATTCGCCCTGGTCATAGGGACATTCTTGGCAACAGTGATTACCATCTTCTCTGCATGCCGACCATTCAACCACTACTGGCAAATAAGCCCCGACCCAGGTGGTAAGTTATTCATATCATTATCAACCGCCCCATTTGTTAACATTCTACTTCAAGACTCGTGCCAGCCCGCGGTGTCCAAGCCAATTGTATGGGTTTCATTCGCCGCCAATGTCGTGACCGATGTATACCTCATCGCCATCCCCGTGCCCATGTTGTGGCAATCAAGCTTGAAGATGATTAAGAAAATTGCATCCACCATTGTGCTTGGTGCAGGTATCTTTGTCCTTGTGTGCGCCATTCTTAAGAGTGTCTTTGTGTTGGTGGTAAGTTTACTCTACTCATTTCGCTCTGCTTCGATCCTAATCGCCGTCTTTTTACAGGACCCTGTCAACGGCGCACAGCTTGCTGGTTCCTGGGGAGTCCGCGAGGCCTTTGTCGGCGTTGTCACCACCAACCTCCCCGTCATCTTCCCGCTGATTAGGGTGTGGCTCACTCCATTCTTTGGAAGTGTGATGCGATCCTCTAACAAGGCGTCCTACCAAACACCCTCTGGCTTCCGGACCTTTGGCGGCGGCGACCAGAGCCGAAGTCGTCGCGGACCACGTACGGCAAACCCCATCACCGCCAATCTCTCCTTCAACGAGAGCGAGGAGCGCATTGTGGACGGCGTGAAGATGGAGAATTTCAAGACTACCACCAAGACTACATCAGGGTCCGGGTCTAGAAACACCTCTCCAACCGGCATCGTCGTCTCCAAGGACGTCCAAATTACCCATGAGGACCGAGGTAGCCAGAATGGGGACAGGGCGCAAAAGGCTCGTGAGATATGGTAAACGGGTTTAATATGATTATGATTTTATCGATTACATAAAAATTCCCTCGTACAGATTTTAGTTTAGTTATTTACTTTCTTCTTTGTTTTCATGATGATAATTGCAACGAACTTGGATGCCCAACTATAGTGACCTTGCATTGCTTTAACTGAGATACTCATGATATTTTTTCAGTGCACGAGCATTAAAGCTTCGATTTTACCATCAAAAAACTGTTTGGTTGGGCTACTTTTACGGCATTTGAGTCCATCCGTCTTACGTGGGTGGATTTGCTTTTCCTATGGTTGAGACCGGCTTCTTGCTGGTCCGGTTTGAGGTTTCAGTTACTGAACCTTAGTTCACACCCACAAACATCATATATAGTAGTATCAAACTGACGAGTAATCTCAGGTAGTATCTATTAGTACTTCCACTTCCTCGGATGTTTCTCTAACTTGATTTACCCAGTTTATAATCTTTCTTCTTTATGTTGAGTTGAAACAACAAGGTTGAGCTAAACAGCAATAGACTTCTAGGAGCATTCAGGGTCACAGAGGTTGCAGATATAGTGTTTCAACACAAACACCGTTCGGTTTCATCATTTGCCCTAACGAGAAGAAAAATCAAATTGACCCGTTTGTAGGCACAACACTTGTTTTAATTTCCTCAACCCAAAAAGAAGCTTTATATCTTCTATGAGGACCTGAAGATCATGTATAACCTAAATGTCGCATATCTAAAGTAAGATACCAGTCCCAGTTAGGGTGGATTATCTTTTATCAACGAGTATTGGCTGTGCTATGATACAAAGTCTCAACTTGCGTCTATTTCCAACTACGATGATCCTTGTACATGCCTACCATCCGACACTGCTGACTGGTTTTGGAATTTATAGGGTATGTTGGTCTTTTAGGAACAATTCAACTAAATTCAGATTATGATACATTGAAAATTAATTCTAGTTCCAAATTCGCTTGGACGCCATAGGTGATTTCCATCTTCTCGAACAAACGGTTCGTAGCTTTCTCACGGGATGACAATTAACTACTTCCAAAAGTGATGTTCATTGTTCCCCCCCCACTCGTATGAGCTCCTGTGACCAGGTTCGTCCCGGAGATCGGGCCGTTAAATACTGCGCCCCCCGATGTAGACGGGCTCGCCTGGCTATCGCCCTTTGCTGGGGGTACGAGATGATTGGCCTCACTGGCTCCTGGAGGTGCTACAGTCGGCTTGTCAGTCTGAATGTAGCGCTCGAGAATCGCTCTGGATGCAGAGGCCGCCGTGGCTGCAGCAAACTTTTGCCAGTTTTTCTGCTTGTGGGAATCGGAGTAATCGCACACGCCCTTGACAATTATACAAGGCACCTCGTCCCAGAGACCAGCACCCTCCATTTCAAATCCAATGGCTTTTGTTTTCTTTGAAATTTGATCGCGGTCAGTGGCCGATTTCATTACTGTGTCTCCCGATGCAACAGGGCCGATGTGTACCGTCGGCTCATAAGTCTCTGAGCTATTTTGGGGCTGAAGTCTTGTTCTACCGATGAGTTGAGTTATATCTGTATCGCACCCGAGTTCGTCGCACTTTTCATCCAGCGCCTCCTCACAGACAGGGTCAGAGTCAGTATTGCAATTAGCACACTGACATTGCAATGACTCGCCTCGATGCTTGTGGCGGTGCGTAGATTTGTAAAGCTTATCTTCTGTTGCCCCAGGATAATTGATGTTTAATCGACGTTTTGGCTTCCTTTGATCCTTTTCCTGCAAGTCTTTGAGGATTTGGGCCGTACGTGATTCCAGCAATTCAATTCCCGAGTTGGTTCTTAGCACCTTGACTAGGCCTCGTATCTCTCTATTCGGACGCGGAAGGTTGTCAGAGAGTGTCTCTTTGCGAATAAATCTATCTGGGAGCTTTCTACCGAAGTCATATTGGACAACCAAGTCGCTGATGATGACGTCTCCTAGTATAACTTCGGTTTCACCATCCTTGAGGAATGGAACTCCACCGCAAACTCCAACGAGGAGAGCTAATCGCAAATTTCGATAGCTTGAGCAAAGATTGGCTGCGGCACTGGCTGCAGCAACTTTCCCCATCTGAGATAAGAGGGCAAGGACAACATTATGATTTCCAATTCGACCCGTGGCATAGTGATTTTGGTCTCCGGGCGCTTTTCCGAATACATCACCGTCGACATCCCAAAACTGGTCAAATATGAGATAGGCGGCATCGTACTCGGTCTCGAGCGCGCAAATAATGGCAACTTCGAAATCATCACGGCTTTCCGGCTTGGTGGGGGCCATGTTTGAAAATGTGTGGGCGGGACAAGCTGGGGTGGAGGGCTCTGTTCTCGGATAATTAGGATGAATGATATGGGATGAGAAAAAAGAGAAGTCTTTCTGTCGAGAGCGGAAAGGATGGTGAGAGATTAAATACGGGTGCGGGGTCAAGCTGAAAAAACGAGGCTGTGGTTGCCTCGCGACATGGCCCAATCCACACTGGCCTTTGACGCCTTGGGCTGGGCCCAGAATTAGGCAGGCTGACAAGTCAGTGGGTACCGCAGCACATGAAATGATGAATAATTAGACGATTCACCTTTTATGGGACACTGTATCTTGTGCCATGGCGATAGCAGCGTGCAAAGATTATAAGAAAGCCACCGAATGACATTCTACACTACCATTTCTGTTGGATAGGGCTCCAATAAACCAACGCCCCCATTGATTTGATCAATGCTCCATTAACACTCTATAACTAGGGAATGTTTAATTTAGTTCGAATTCATCGAGTTAGCTATGAAAGAAAAAAAACCATGAAACTAAAACCTAGGAATACAATTATGTCGTGGTTTCTACATCCTTGCGTAGTTGAAATCTTTTTCAATTTCTACCGTAACAAAACTAAGAATAAAATTATCTCTGTTCAACAAGCCTTCGATTTATTGATTTGATCTCTGAAATAGGTTTCGAAGGCTAAATCCCAACTTCTTATCTTCTCGAGACCATGATGTACAATATTGGCCTCTTTCTCTCGTTAGCGGATGATCTGGCCCCAAATCATGTCGGCTTGATTTATAACATCTATCCATGGCCTTGGAGGCCTCTTTGTATTGGCCAATATTCCTTCGGATCAGCGCAACATTGTGCATAATCTCGAGGCCAAAATAGATCCCACTCTTTTTCACATCACTCGCTATCGGAAGGTCGTGTTCGTTGACTTGAGATGGTGCCAAACGGGACTTAATGAGGTTAAGGATTGTAATAGAATACAAGTTAGGTGATCCGTAAATTTGTCTTTCCAGCTCAACTGCTTGAAGACTATTCTTTTCTCCCTCTTTGTACTGGCCTAGATGGTAGTTGACACAGGCGATGAAGTTTAAGGCGAACCCACGGGATTTATCTTCCTTTGGAAATTTACCTAGCAATTCAGTAAATATATCATGAGCATCGTTGTAGTGACCTTGCAAATAATATGTTCTGGCAACACTACCAGCAGCAACCAGGCTTCGCCGATGCATTGGGCCCAATGTTTTCTGAAAGGCTTTGGCGACTTCATGTTGAAGAGACAGTGCGCGTTCATACTGGCCCCAATGACTATATGTGATAGAGAGCTCCGACCTGGTATCAATAGTATCAAAATGTTCTGGTCCTAGAGTATCTTCGCAGATTTTAAACGCTCTCATAAGTAGGGCTTCAGAGTCTCGAAAGTAACAATGCCACTTATAGGCCTTGGCAAGGTTGCGAAAAGCTGCAACAGTAGCTGGGTGACGAACCCCGGAAACATCTATCCGCATTCTCAACGCGGATTGCGTGATTTTATTTGCATCTGAGAAGTTAAAACGATCCAGATAGTCCCACGCAAGTTCGAGCATAGATGCCAGCGTGTCTGGATGTGCATCTCCAAGTTTCGCCCGTCGTATGTCCGCCACTTTACTCCGGAATCTGAATGACTTTGCATTTTTTTCAGGGGTTCCTTGGTGGCGATACACATCCGCCAAGGCAGATGCAGTGTGAGTAACCTCCACTGAATCTGCCCCAAACATTCTTTCTTGTGTTTTCATTGTATGGTCTAGCAGTTCCTCTGCCGACTCAAGTTGATCATTCGATGCCAGAGCAATTCCAAGCTGCAAGGATGCTTCAAGTGTGAGAGAATTGTTATCACCATGCCATTTCCTCAGCAAATAATGCCTTCTTTTAGCAACAGGAACTATCTGGTCCCATAGCTTGCGCGAACGCAAATATGTATCGACTCGTTGCAAAATATAAGAAGCCACCTGTGCCTGCTCGCGAGTACTCACCCACTGTGATGACCGAATAGCATGGATTAGATATTTTTCGCATTCTGGTGCATTTTTTTGTATTGGGTCCGGGAACATCTTGGCCATGATCTGAAGCCCAACAAACGCAACGTAGAATCCATCTCTATCATGGGCATCGCTATACATCACCTCATGCTTATCCAGTTGGAACAGTCTCTGTACAGAAGCATCTGAGAAGCATACACGTACACGCTTTCTTGCTTCGGGAGCTTCTAAAATAAAGCTATCACGAGCAGCCTCTTGGACTAGCTCGTGGAGGCTTAAAAATAGTTCTCCCGTTTCGGCGGTGCGTACTGATATGAGGGAGAAGTCTTCTAATTGTTTGATTGCTGTGTCCCTGACTTCTTCCACAAGCCCCAAGATGCCTTTCCGTGTGATCTTCACTATCTCAGTAATAATTTCCAAGGGTATGTTTTGGTTTTCGAGATGTGCAATGGTATGTAGGATAGCATAGGCCACCTCGTCTCTTTTCCACAGGAGTTCTACAGAGATATTACACATTTCTAAAACGCTACTCTGCGAATTATTTCCTGTCAATGAATTGTTATTCATGAGGTGGTGGCCCCTTTTCCCTTCAAGACTCGAGAGGTAGTCCTCGATCGTCGTTGATGTTGTTTTCATATATGACCCGCCTTGACAAATAGCCAAGGGGAGCCACTGGAGCTCATTAAGCAATGAAATGGCTTTATCATGGTCGCCCATCGGGATTTCTTTGTCCATTGATTTCTCGAGAAGTTGTTTTCCTTCATCGACCGACGGTTTATTAATCTTGATTACTTGATGAGGGCCGAGCATTGTGTTGGACAGATCCTCGCGGCTGGTCCAAAGGACCGAGCCAGTTGGACCAGCCGGAATGTACTTGGAAAGGTTGACTGCTGAGTTGCCCTCGAACAGCGATAAATCATCAGCGTTGTCAATGACCAGGAGCCACCGTGGCTCAGACGCAATACGCGCGCATACTAACTCCAGCAGCTGTGGACCATCTAGATTGTTATTGAAGTCGAATTTCAGTGCGATACTCTTGTAGCTCTGCTGGAAAGTAGATAAATTGTTGGCTTGAGCCCAAAAAACGGAGATATTCCGGTCCTGGCAGCGTTGGTAGGCGAATTCAAGAGCGATCTGTGTTTTGCTATGGGTAGGTGAGTAAAAGATTTGAAGAAGGTGGATGGCGAAAGCCTCAGTACCCAACTCCTGCTAGGCCCCAAAGAGCGGCTCGATAGGAACCGTCTTCAAATGGTAAAAGAGTGCCAAGTCGAGAAAAAAAGTCATTGCGACGAACGATGTTGTCGTTCCTCCCGTAGGGGATGGAATAAATAGGCCGGCGGACCCCCGATTCGGAATTCTGTAAGCTGAGCTGGAAATTAACGATACCCCCCGAGACTTTGACATCCGTCACGATGTTGCTACGGAGAGCATCCCCGTGTATCACGGCTCCACTCATTGCTCCGAGAGGTCTGTGAATTAACGGGAAGGCTTCCGAGGGCGAATATAGCCCGATCGACGGCTTTATGTGTGACGTAAAGTAAGTGCAAACACAAAGTCTGGAGTCGGATGAGAAAGGTGAGGGGAGAGGGGATTTTCTGCCCATGCACACGTGAATGGCTGAAGATTTCAGCCTTGAGGGATGGCTCTTAGCTTGTGTATGCACTCGCTACAAGATTGGCTGAGGGCGAGGCATGATTACAAAGAAATATGTTGCAAATTCTATCACAGCCAATAAAATATTAGCAGCTCCATTCAGCTGGATGCCCATGCTACACGCCTCACCCAACAGGGCGGGCTGACACTATTGGGCTCGCCCAACTCACCTGGGTCGTGCAGCTGGATAGACCACAGGAGCAGATTTCACTCTTTCCCCAACGTCCTGGCACTGTGATGCAAGAAAACGACTGCTCTGAAAATCACAGAGAGGATGAACTACAGCCGACATGATCTATCTTGCACTGGATCTAGCATCATGATAGTCGATCGAATGTGATAGATGGCTTTTATGTTACGTCACTCTTTAGATTTCAGCCAAAGAAGAACCAATTCAAGGACACAGAAGTCTATATGCGTTTGAAATTCCCAAATGCAACATTTACTGGTCTTGATAAACCGACGTAGTCAGATCAAGCCTGAATTTATTGCGATCGTCCTGTGCTAAAACCCTAGTAGACTAGCTGTGCGTTGACTTCAGAGCCGCTCTGTCATTCGTAACTTGTTTCTAGTTTCATCTAATCAGAGTTTCGCCTTGCTCTTGACTTTTTGCAGATCCGTTTGATCGTTAGTCGCTCGCACGTGGCACCCGACGCCGAGACTGCGGGATGGCGGCACACTGGTCAAACCTTGGTTCTGCGCGGGAAAAACGCCAAGATTGAGATTTACAGCCACAGCCATGGAACCCCAGTTTTGCTGGTAAAGTTGTTTATATGAGTTATAAAGTTTGCTCCAGGGATTCGGCTGGTTCAAATCAATCGATATTACAATATGAGGGTGGTGGATCCGGTCTTGCAGTGGTAAAATGCATGTTTTTTCATCGACCTCCTTCAGATATCAACTAGGAAATTCGGACATCGTATTTGTCTCAACAAGTCGATAAAATATCGTATTGTCGTAAATAGAGTGCGTGGGATAATAACCTTAATACTAACCATACAAATGAGAAAACACAACAATGGTAGCAATGAACAAAGACACAGAGAATCTAATGGTTCTCGATGAGAACTCTTTTCATGTTATGTTTTACAGTGGTTGTTGTGATCACATCAACAAACCATTCAACGTTTTCTCACATGCACCGAAAAGGAACATTGTATTAAGGACCCATAAGATGGACTTTTTATTAATAGGCTAAGATGCTTTGCCGAATTACTACTGTACAATTACATGGTCCCTTTTTTCTCTCGCTCAGGCTGCTAGAGTCTGACGCTCAACAAGAGCCAGCGCTTTAGCGGCGGCGGCCGAGGTGGATGTCGAGGTGAGTCTTGTATCCGAGGAAGCGGGAGGAGACGGTGTTGAAGGCGGCAGAGAAGGCGTTCTGCATGGCCTTGAGATGGCTCCAGTCGTAGGTGTCCTCGGCGAGGGACCAGGCCATGATACCACCGCAGCCGCGGGCGAGGAGGGTGTTGAGCTTCTTCTCGATGAGCTCGGGGGTGTCCCAGGACCAGTAGAGGCGGGCGGCGGAGTCCCAGTACCACTGAGCACCGAGGGTCTCGTCAGTGTAGCCGCTGGTCATGGCCTTCTGGAAGGAGCCCTTGGTGTCGACACCCTCGCATCGACCGTATCCGACCTGGCAGCCAGTGTCGCAGTGAGCGGTGGTGTTACCGCTGTTGAGAGAATCAAGTTAGCTTCCAGTTGCTCATATTTCATACATAAACTAGTCTTCAGGGAGCTTTGCACTTACCACCAGCCGTACTGAGAGCAGCACTGGGACTGTCCGCACTGAAGGAAGGTACCGAGACCGCAAGAGTTGTCGGTGGAAGTGGTCAGGTTGGTGGGGGTGGTCTCGTAGTTGGCCTTCTCGAAGGTGAAAGCGCCAGACTTGCCGGTGTCAGTGCCGTCGGCGGCCTCGAGGAGCTCGGTGGGGCAGCCGGTGGACTTGTCGCAGGTGTAGCCCTCCTTGGTGGTGAAGAACTTGGCGTAGAAGGGGATACCGACGATGAGCTTGCCGATGTCGAAGCCACGGGCAACGTAGGTCTCGACGACGTTGACGGCGTCAACGATGGAGGTGTGGGGCCTGGTGACGTTGTCACGGCGGTTCATGATGTCGTAGGTCATCAGCTGTTTTACACCAGTTAGCCAACATGTACCACTGGAGAATATACAAACTGCGAGGTTTTCAGGGGAAACTCACGTTGACAAAGTCGACAACGGCGTTGATCTTGGGGACCTGCTCGGCGGTGTAGGCAATCATGTCACGCTCAAGGCCGGGGACGGCAATGGAGAGCTCCTTGTCGCCAATGGCGGCCTTGATCTCCTTGAGGAGCTTGGGGTAGGACTGGATCTCAGACACCTTCTTGTCGTTGGGGATCTGCTTGTAGTCGGCACCGTTGCCACCGGGGTACTCCCAGTCGATGTCTGCGTCATGTCAGCGGCTACTTTCTCATCCGGGATGCGGGGGTTGATGGTGATCTTTTGCACATACCGACACAGTCGTAGCCGAGTCTGTCAAGAGTGTCGGCGACGTTCTTGGCGTAGGCCTTGCGAGTCTTGTCGCTCTTGGCGCCCTTGCCAAAGCCGTCGGTGTCGCCCCAACCGCCAATCGCCATGCAGACCTTGGTGCCCTCGGAGAACATGGCACGGACCTCGGACAGAGGCTTGAAGGGAGTGTACTCTCCAGCGGGGTCCGAGGCGAAGAGCGACGAGTTGGCGAAGGCGGTGATGACATAGTTGATGCCCTGAGTCTGGGTCTGGTTGGGCAGGAGGGTGGTGTGGTACCTTTTTACGCGGTGTTAGTTGGGCTTGTGGTTACTCTGCAATTGATGGCGGAAAACGGGTTTGAACTGACTGGTCAAAGTACATGACGAACTTGGGGTCCGCGGCGGCGGCGCCAGCAGCAAGGGCGGCGGCGCCCAGCATCATGGAGGAACGCATGGTGAAATGAGTGACTTGAAGATATTACGAAACCGGGTTAAAGGAATGACTGAAGAGTTGGAGACGGGCGTGGCGAGAAAAGAAGAGGCTTCCCTTCTGGACGTGGGCCTCGCTGGCTGATATATGGATTAGCGATGTGCCGCCGCGCGTGCATTCCAGAATGTCTTGACAGGCGGAATGGCCCTGTGCTTGGCGATGTGCACGGATGGGTCCCGCACGACTGAACTCTAACTGCCGAATGGGGCTTGATGAACGATCCAGGCAGAATTAATTGAGCGGGTGTTGGCGTTGGCGTTGGCGTTGTAGCTGGTGCTGGTGCTGGTGCTGG
>NAGG01001517.1:0-31116 GCA_003031705.1 Calonectria naviculata
TCCCCCAAGGGTAGCGAATCACGACGCAGCTGTTTAAGGAAATTGGGCGACCCTGCATTGATTTCAATATCGGGCTCTGGTGCGCACCGGCCTGCCAAGAGCCGACGGGCGGACGAAACACACTACACTGGCGCGTTGGACCCTGGGATTGGAGAATAGATAGCTACAGCAGCGGTTCCCGTCATTCACCGACCACAAAAGGGGGCAAGCCGGCCAGGAGGGTTGTACTGCAGCGTTCAGCTTCAGCTCGTGTGATTTCTTCTCTACCCGCAACGAGTCTCGAACCCCAGGCCCAATTGCCAATTTGACCCCCCGTGAAACACAAGGGATCCATAGAGTTCAAGACGAATAAGGCAGTGGCCGATGTTGGTTATATCCGCGTATCATGGGTCTTCATCTCTGATTAACAGTGGAGTTTCTCCAGCCTCACTGTGGCAGTGTATCTAATCTATGGCCCTCGCTCAGCCCTGTGGTTCCTCTTGAGTTTCTCATCCTGCTGCATCCACGTACTTTACTGCAACGGGTATTTGATGCGCGCATGGAATCCTCCTCGTATTCTATTTCCCCAGTCTTCGCATTGGGGTGTCAGCCTTGCAGATAATCCATCATTCGGCCTTTCCCCATCCTCCACCGCCCGGAGTATGAATCACCACTCTATCGCCCTTGGCCACCTCGACTGTGGCCTTGCCTCCCAAGCTGATGATCCTGGCCGCACCCTCGTCATCCCGCATCACAAGCAGATTCTTGCCCATGCTGCCGTCCTCGCCCCCGTCTCCACCCCGCGGCGCCCGAGATCGTCGCTCCGTTAACAAGCTCACCTTGATGCCATCCTCGCGAAACTCAATGTCCCGCACGATGCCATCGCCTCCCCGGTGTGCACCCCGGCCGCCAGACCCCTTCCGGATGCCAAACTCGTGCAGCAGGCACGGGTATCGCTTCTCAAACACCTCTGGATCTGTGATTCGCGTGTTGGTCATGTGCGTGTGCACGCCGCTCTCGCCCTCCCACGTCGGGCCCGCCCCGGAACCCCCTCCAATCGTTTCGTAGTAGCCAAAGCCGGGGACATGGTTGCCCGCCGCATCCTTGCCGCCTTTTCCAAACGTGAGGTTGTTCATGCACCCTTGGCTGTCTGCAGCGGCCCGGAAGGCCTTGAGGATCACATCCGTGATGCGCTGCGAAGTGAGCACGTTGCCTCCTACTACGCTGGCCGTCTTAGATGGCGCGAGAAGCGAGGACGGGGGGATGTTGATAGTGATTGGGGACAGACAACCCTGGTTCAGGGGAATGTCGGACTGGATAAGACACCGCAGAGAGTAGATAATGGCCGAGTGTGTAATGGCCACTGGTGCGTTGGTGTTTCCGTAAACCTCTGGACCAGTGCCGTCGAAATCAAAAGTGGCAGAGCCATCCTCGGAAATAGCCACTGAAAGGGAGATGCATGAGCCATCATCCATGTAGTCCACGGCCTTTAAGGATGCTCCAGATGCACGCTGTCGAACAGTTTGCAGCAGTTCCCGAACAGATCGTTCAGCCGTGGCCTGGATGGCATACATGTACCTCTGCACCGTCTCCAGGCCGTGTTCTTCAATTAATGCCCGAACAAGATGCACACCCTTGTTGTTGGCCGCCACCTGTGCCTTGAGATCAAAGAGGTTGTCAGCCAAGCATCGGGTACCTGAGCAGCCGGGGTGCTTTGCAGGCTCATCGAGCAGCAGCTGTGTGATTCTCTCTTCGTTGAAAACACCCTGAGTAACCAGCTTCTCCGCCTCAATAGCTGCGCCTTCTTCCGCAAGACTCTTCGACGACGGAGGCATTGAACCAGGCAGCAATCCTCCGATATCTGCATGATGGCCACGGGATGCTACGTAAAAGACAATGTCACCCTTGCTATCGAATACAGGTGTGATGACAGTAATGTCGGGCAAGTGGGTGCCTCCGCAGGATGGATGGTTCGAGACAAGGACATCTCCATCCTGAAGCTGGCCCTTCCAACGGATGTGCTGATACTTGACGGCAAACTGCATCGATCCCAAGTGGACAGGCACATGCGGCGCGTTGGCCACGAGACCTCCATCGGGAGAGAAGAGGGCACATGAAAAGTCAAGACGTTCTTTGATGTTTGTGGACACGGCCGTCTTTTGTAGCGTTCGTCCCATTTGCTCAGCAATGGACATGAAGCGGTGTCCAAAGATGGACAGCTGGATGGGCGATATCTCATTCTTGGGTTCCGAGGCGTTGTCAAGTCCGGTCTGTGTCAGCGTGGCACCATTTTCAAGATCAATCACTACGCAACTGTCGGTGATTGTTGCGGTGCTGCCAGGCACCACGAGAATAGTCAGAGTCTTGTCGAGGATAAGAGCAGGACCAGGAATTTGGACACCTGCAGACAACTCGCTGAGGATGTAAACGGGAGTGTCGACCCGGCCAGCAGAGGCATCGAAGCAAACCTTGGTCGTCTCCTTGCGAGCCGGGGCAGAAGCTCGAGTCACCTTCTTGAGTTGCTGGTAGGGGCTCTCTCCTTGGTGCGATGCTGCCGAGCCAACGCCTCGGACACGAAAGTCATCAATCAGCAACTTCTTCCCGGGAGACTTGAAGCCGAATTCTCGCACGTGTCGCTTCTCAAAGAGGGCCTGGAAGTCGCTCTCCTCTCCATTCTCTCCCTCTTGAAGGATCATGAATGAAGTAGCCGAACCCTCATATCGAAGATTGAGGTACTTTTCATGTCGAATATGTGTCTCTGGAATACCTTGGCTGAGGAGTTGTTGAGTGGCCTCCTGCGCAAGCTCCTTCAGGGCAGTCTCTGTCTCCTGCTGGGTGGCGTCTCCGTACTCGATAGCTCCTGGTCGCTGAGCTTCGTGTACCACGTCGGCCAGCGAGAGGCCATATGCGGAGAGAATAGACGAGAACTTGTGGACCACGACGCGCGAGATGGAAAGGGCCTTGGCGAGAGAGCATGCGTGCTGTCCACCAGCACCTCCAAAGCATGCCAGAAGATGGTCGGATGTATCATAGCCCCGTGCTTCTGTCAGGGCTCTAATGGGCCGCGCCATAACTTCGTCCGCAACCCGAAGAAACCCAAGGGCAACAGCTTCTGCAGAAAGCTCTGCCTTTCCGTCTGCCCGGTTGTCCGCGTTGATCTTGGCAGTGAGCTCCTCAAATTTCTTGGTGGTGATTTCAAGTCCCAGGGGCTCGTCTTCGTTGGGACCGAAGATCTTGGGGAAGTACTCGGGCTTGATGCGTCCAAGGAACAGGTTGGCATCTGTGACGGTGAGAGGACCGCCTTTACGGTAGCAGGCTGGACCAGGGTGCGCTCCCGCGGATTCAGGACCGACTACAAAGAGTCCGCCTCTCCAAAAGAGCATGGAACCGCCACCTGCTGCGACTCTATCGTACAGTCAGTAGTGTTGTTATATGAATTATGGAACGACTTACGTGTTGATATCCAGCTGGGGAGACTGAACAGAGATGCCGGCAGTCGTCGTCTCAAAAACATGGTCGTAAGTGCCAGAAAATCTTGAACAGTCTGTTGATGTGCCTCCCATATCAAATCCAATAACGGGTTTTCTCTCCTCCTCGTCCCAGGTTGTCTGCGCGTAACCTACAACGCCGCCGGCCGGGCCTGACAGGATACTCTTCAAACCACTAAATTTGCGAAAGTCAACCAGGCCGCCGTCAGATTGCATAAACTCGCAACGAGAGCCTGCGGATCCAAGGCCGCCCGTGAAGTTGCTCGAAACCGAGTCAATGTACTTTTTAATGGTAGGGGTAAGGTAGGCATCAGCTGTTGCCGACATGCCGCGAGGCACAACCTTGATCATGGGCTGGAGAGCCGAGGATTCCACGACGGAGAAGCCCATTTCCCGAGCAGCTTCGCCCACGAGACGCTCGTGTTCGGGGTATAAGTATGAGTGCAGGAAGACGACAGAAAGGGATCGGATGCCCATATCCCAAATTTTCTGGAGTTCCGTTTGAACGAAGCCCATGTCAGGTTTTCGCAAAACGCGAACCACTTCTCCGGTGACACCCAGGCATAGTTCCGGGTCTCCTGAGATGTCGATATTTTGAGGCGTCGAGTTCTCTGTATAAGCCTCCAGCGTCACTCTTTCGTCCACCTCGATAGTCACCTCGTGCAAGAGGCTGGGTCTCTTGGCGGTCAAATCAAAAATGTTTGGCCGGGTCTGGTTGCCGATTTTGAGCAGATCCCGGAAGCCCTTGGTGACGAGCAGAGCAGATCGAGCCCCTTTGCGTTCCAGCAACGCGTTGGTTCCCACTGTTGTTCCCATTCGGATGTGCTCTATCAAAGAGAGGTCCAGCGGCTGGCCTCTGGGATATGATTTCCCGGTGACCTGCTCCAAGATGCGGCGGATGCCTTCTGTGGGAGCATCTTTGTAGTTGGAAGGATCTTCAGAGAGAAGCTTAAGAATAATGTCCGGGCGTCCAGGGACGGAGGCGTGGACGTCTGTGAAAGTGCCGCCGCGATCAATAGCAATGCGGATGTTGGCGGGAGGAGGAGTCGAGTTGTCAGCAACCATTTTTGCTACCTATGAACATCCCTCAACCTGCTTGAATGAGGTATCGACAAGAGACTCTAGTAGATATTTTCCTCCCTTAATATAGCTAGGAAGTGTTGCGGCTCTTTAAAGACGGAATCGTGAGCTGGCGCTGCGATCCCGGCGCACCCAATTGAGGCGTGGGGATTTGTGATGTGACGGAGCCCCGCAATGCCGCTCGGCCGCCTCAAGCTTTGTAATTCAAACCCCCCAGAGGAGCACCACACAGGTCGGCCACCGACAGCGGAGACGACAAGCTGGCAAGGCCGGCGCGCGCGGTAGGGCAGTGTGGAGAAATGGAGTCGGACACCCGTCAAAGATAGACGTCAGTGGAGGGCGGAGGTGGATGTCCGACTGAGGTCGCCGGACTAGCGGCCCTGACACCAAGGTTTTGGGCCCTGGCGTTATTTTCGGTGCGGGACACACAACTTGGATGGAGGCACGAGGAAGAGGGGCCGGCGCAGCGGCTCCTTGGGTTGTTGGAGGAAGTGTTGCGTTTGTGAAATCTCCAATACTGTCGCCGTGCGTCACTCCCTCTGAGTTCAAGTGCAGGGACAGTCTCACGGTCCTTGGGCCCGTTATGCACAGATTATGGAAGGTCATCAACGCCTGATATTTGAATTGATCTACGGTATAGATAGTACTTTAAGTCTAGTTAAAATGAGGTGCCAGAAGTGTGGTAACGCCTGCCATTTTTCAGCTGCAACCGCTTCTCCACTCCCTTGGTGAAAAGGCTAAGATAATAAATCCTACTTTATCTTACTTTATCTTAGGTTATTTGAACTGCTTTATTTTATTTATATTGATCTCAATTATCAGGTAGTCTGCCACGGCATTGTCAGAATACTCAAATATCCACCCTGTAGTATCAACCTAAGATACTAGATTGGCGACCCAGGGCAACACCCACCCACGCGGGGCTAGCCCCCGACCTTTTGTCTAGTTAGACGGCCAGATCTCGCAGCGTCTGCTCCTAGAATCCGACTTAAGGCCAGTTAGTCGCAGGGCCAGTGGCCGTGGGTCTCCACGACCTCGTCAAGTTCACCCAGAACCAGTAGGGTACCGGCACACTAGTGGGTAGATTCCATTTAAGGAGCAGTGCATCGTGACCCATAGTATGCAGGTATTCGCACTTAGAAATAACCTTCCAAGTGGAATTACACGTGAGTGGACAGAAGATCGAGTCGCCTTCCTAATCGGATGCTCACACAGTTTCGGGGTAGAACTAACTGCGGTGGGACTAGGAGGCATTGGATACGTGGTGAACCAGTGATGTGATGTTAGCAACCCCAAATGGGGAGATTGAGATATACACAAACTCCCAATACTACAGGTATGTGATACAAGTCCGTCAAAGCAGTCACCAAATCGGGGCTAGGGAAATATGCATAGGCTCACACTCCCATATGATTGTCGGCGCTGTATGCAGCCAATAAGCATTAGGCAAAGCCAGATTTGGTCGAGGTTAGTCGTAGAAATGGTTCGATTACCGACTCCAGATTAGCGATGGCCAGGATGCAGATGCTTTGGCCACGGGTCACAAAGGTGAAAAGGAGAGAATAACGCGGCAAGTAATACACGTAAGAGCTCAAGTTTGGTACACGGGCTGGATATTGAGGAGAATATAGACATGTTCCCAGGGTTTCACTGGGAAATCTGCTGATTGCTACGGTTGGACTATGTTTTGTCCAAACCGCAGCGTCCATCGCATTTACGTAAGAAAGACTACGGCCAGGTCGAAACTAAAAATCGATAATTGGCGTATTTATTTGACCGATTGAAAAGACGACATAGACGCATCCATTACCAGGTCATGCCCTGTATCGTGGCCGGTGTTGAAGGTGTCAAGTGACCAATGCCTCCAAAAGGGGACAATTTAGCGCATGGTCAGAACTACCCAGTCCCCATAACCAACGTACCCCCAACCAACCCAGCACAGGCTTCAACCTGCGCACCGCTCCCTCCCCTCGGCTAATCCGTTTCGCCGGATGGCACTGGGCCAACGTTGTAAATCATTTCCCTTCTTCCCCAATTCGAGCTGCCGGGGTGCATATGACGTGAAACCATGGAGGAGACGCAGACGCCGCTCGGCGAGGCCATCAAGATATCGTGAGTAGCGTAAACCCCTCTCTTATGACGATGCCCCACCATAGCCTGACCGCATCGCCAGTTGTGAACGATGTCGTCGGCGCAAGGTGAGTCAATTCCCATGGACTCGCCCGTCAGTTTTCGTGTCTTGACCGGTTATTCCAGATCAAATGTGACCGCAAGCGGCCCTGTTCGCGGTGCGTCAAGGCTGGCACAGAGTGCATCCTAAGTGGCAGTGGAGAAAAGCAACGGTAAGATCATCTCTAGGTCCTGCAGACAAGTGAGACCAACAACTCACCAATATTCGCAAAAGCCCTATATCAAAAAGCTACGTCCAAGCCCTCGAAGGCCAGGTGGCATCACTTGAGCTTCTGCTTCGCAAGCTCGCCGTCGCCGACAACACTGAGCGCGAAGACATCCTCTCCGAACTAGCCATCTCACCACCAGCGTCTGACATTTCATCCAAACTTCCCTCTGAGCACAAGGCCAATGCTGACCCCAAAGTTGTCGCCGCCCAAGTGCGTTCAGGACAGCTGAGGCGTCCCAAGTCCAGCAATGCCACCCAGTTCTTTGGCGGCACCAGCGCCTTTCACATCCACCTCTCAAACGAGGCGTCCATTTCCCCCAGTGACAGTAGTTCACCCTTGGACCTAAACTCCGGCCCCCCCGTGGGAGGTTCGGGACAGTCCGATAGTGCCAGCGCTCTGAGCCCGAGCGATCAAGGCTTCATGTATGCGCCGCACGATGAGACTTCTCAAGCATGCATGGCAGCGTACTTCAAATATCAGTATCATTTCCACATGCTCGTCTACAGAGAATACTTTTTGCGCGATTACGATGTAGGATCGGGAAAGTACTACTCGGACGCACTGCTCTTCTCCATATGTTCTCTCGGTGCGATGCAACTCGACGATTCCCGGTCCACCTCCGACATCTTTGCGAACCAGGCACAAGCTCTCATCTACTCGGCTCTCGACAGCCCTGACCTCACAACATTGCAGGCACTGGCGCTTCTTGGGTACCGTGAGATTGGCGTCGGACATACATCAAAGGGCTGGTTGTTTTGCGGCATGGCCTTTCGCTTGGCGCATGAAATGGGCCTACATCTGGACCCGAACAACTGGGATCCCACAGCAGAGTCTACGAACCGCGCAACAGAACTGGCTGTTCGCGACACAGAAATTTTGAGGCGGGTCTATTGGGCCATCTTCATCGCTGATAAGCAACTCAGCCTGTATTTCGGACGACCACCAGCTTTGCATCCCAGCGAATCAGACGTCCGGAACACCATCAGATTGCAGTATCCTCCAGACTGGGAGGGTCTTCTGGATGCATACGTTTGCAAGGGAACCTCGGCAAACGAATTTGAAGACGGGGTTGCCCTGGTAGGCTCTTTCATTTATCAAGCTGAACTCTGCAAGATTGTCCACATCATGATTACCGAGTTGTTTGAAAACCGTCGCGGAAATGTCGACGACGCATTGGCAGCGGCAAGGTCAAGACAAATACACGTCTCCCTAACAAAGTGGCTATCCAGCCTTCCAGGCACTTTACATTGGAATCAGTGGACGGTAGGCGTGGTGCAACCTTCAGTACTCCGCATGCAGTAAGTCTTGTCCTCTTGGTGCGTGACACAACGTTTGCTAACGTAGAAAAGTATGCTTTTCCACACCGTCATGATTATTCTTCACAGGCCACCATCCCATCTCTTTGAGAAGCCGGGAATTTCCGAGAGCGAGGATGTCGAGATCTGCTACGAGTCGCTCCAGGCCATCCTCCGATTGATGCGCACTTATTCCCGCCACTATCGGTTCAGGTCTCTGTCTCTAGACTTTGTCCAGACACTATCAACAGCAGCCGGCACCATAATGATGAAGCGGTTCTTCCAGGGGGCCTCGTGGGATGATCCAGACATCTCTCGCTCACTGACGACGATCCTTGATGCGATGGAAGAGGTGCAGCACACGTGGCCATGCGTGGGCGAGATCAAAGACTACGTGTTGAGAGCGCGCAACGCACAGGTGATAATACCACCAGAGGATCCCCTCAACGTGCCGGACCTGATGAACGGTCTCGAAATTAACCATTCCGTAACGGCAGACTTAATGGCCCAATGGGGCGAAGAGCTAGGGACGTTGGTGACTGACGAATTTTTAAGCATGCAGCTGCAGGGTACCGAGCAGGGGATCCAGATGCCGTTCGACTTTAACCAGAATCCGACCTTGGGTCCATGAGCGCTTCAGCTGGGATTCATCCAGTCATATATAGATATTGTATAGCAGTTTGTATAAAATAGGCGCTGATGAATGGGCAATTTAACCTGCTCCTGGCAGACATTGACAAGCAAGTTGCCAAAGCAACCAGGTGACATCACCGCTCGATGCCGAACATGTTCCACCTCGAATCTCCATTAGATCTGGCAGTAAATAAAACCCACTGCGGATCTATACACATTCAGCAACAGAAAGCAATCCTCGCCTTCAGCCAATAACCAGCCCACACAATTGCCAACTTGGGTAAAGGCGAGGGGCGAAAGGGCGACGGCATGGGGGTGGGTTCCCTTACCCCAGCTCAGGCACATGGCCCGACCAAGCTCCGGCCTTGCTTTCCGGGGTTCGTCCCGAGGCTCAAGGCCTAATCCAACCGCCAATCTACAAAACTTCCCGTCGTCAATCCGCCAGCTACACACAAACTCGCACAACCACTACCTCGAGTGCGACAGACGAGCCGACGAGAACACTGCCTCACCGATAACCTATCAGCTTGCTACTGCACCTACAATCCGCTAAACCGGGTGTCGTCACCTACCCGTTCACCTCGGCCAGGCGCCTTCTCGCTCGCCGTTGGCCTCGGCCTCATCCTCCAGCCCTCCCAAGCCTCTCTCTCTCTCCCGACCGAATCTCCCACAATGGCTTCCGCCACGACGCCCTCCTCCTCTCCGTACCCCTTCGCCACAGCCCCCGACATCATCCGCTCACACCAAAAGGACGCCTACTTCACCGGCCGCCTGACGCAGGAGCTCAGCGACCTGTTCCGGCGGCTACGCGGCGCCCGCGCAACACACGCCCGCGCGCCCGAGCTCCGCACCGCCGCCACCCTCCTCTACTACGTCCTGACGACCCTCCCCGGGAACCGCACCCTGGGCGAGGAGTACTGCGACCTCGTCCAGGTCGACGGCCGCGACGGGCGCCTCCCGGCCTTTGACCGCCGCGCCGCCTACGTCCTCGGCTCCATCCTCCTCCCTTACCTCGCCGGCCGTGTCCTGCCGGGCCTGCGCGCCCGCCTGCGCAGCCTCCTCGAGCGCCGCATCGAGTCCCTCCGCTCCCGGGACAAGGCCGGCTCGCGCGAGGCCCGCGTCTGGGACTACATCGCCCGCCACCTGACGCCGCTGACCTCGGCCGCGCCCTTCCAGGCCGTCATCCTGGCCCTCTTCTACTTCAGCGGCACCTACTACGAGCTCGCCAAGCGCCTGCTCTCGTTCCGCTACGTATTCACCCGCACCGTCCCCGACACCCCCGACCGCGCGGGCTACGAGCTCCTGGGCGTGCTGCTGGTGGTCCAGCTGGCCGTCCAGGGATACCTTCACATCCGCAACAACCTGGCCGAGGCCGCCGCACCGCGCGAGCGCAATTCCTTTTCCGCGACCGACGTCTCCCTCGACCACGACGGCTCATACAACAACAACAACGACCTGCTGCTCTCCAGCGGCCATGGCGGGCAGGCCCGCATAGACGTGGCCGCCACCACACACACGCCGGCCGCAACCGCGCCCCGGTTCCAGCTCACCAATGACAAGGTCATGGGCTTTATCAAGGGCAGCCAGCAGAGGAAGTGCACACTCTGCCTGGAAGAGATGAAGGACCCCGCAGCGACGCAATGCGGACACGTCTTTTGCTGGGAATGCATAGGCGACTGGGTCAGAGAAAAGCCCGAGTGCCCATTGTGTAGGCGGGAGGCCATGGTGCAGCACATTTTGCCATTGCGTGTAATGTAATAATAAATATCACTTGCTATAGAACTTGTACATAATGATATAAATGAACAATTGTAAGAAATGGTGTCAAGGAGTTCGCGCGCTGATAAACCATCGCCGACCCAAGAAATCTCCCGTGGTATCCTCAAAAACTGCTAGTACATGGAATCCCCATATGTTCCCCAAACATAGTCTCCAAAAAGGCCGAAAAATAAGAAAGAAAAAAAAAGGAATCCACCGGGAGATATGAAGAAGACAAAGGAACCGTCCTTACAAACAAGTAAAAACACCATCCCTCTCCTTTCATACACACCATATTACCTGCGCAGGTCTCCCTACGGGATCAAACCTCGCAATCCGGCAAAAGCCACCCGCCAGCCGGAGACCCATTCTATCCATCCGTCCCGAATAAACTCGTACAGAATGAAGACATTTCCATCAAGGTATCGTGAAGTCTTGTTGACTTCCAAAGCATCGACCCCGTAAAAACTCCATTGTCCCTTTTAATAATATCCGTTCCGTTGTTACCCTGGGTTGCCCACTGTTGTTTGGTATCCTGTTGTACAGATCATTCGATTGAAAACAAGACAATTTCACCCCGCTCGTTTTGGCGGAGTCGCAGCGACCGCCAGAGTTCCTTTTCCTCCACTCCCTTGCCCAGTTCACTGCCACTGGCTTCGCGTTCTCGGTGGAAACGCTTCAAGACTTTGTTCATGCTGCAGCCCTTCTCGCTTTCGGGTCCCTTGTTGACAAAGCTCAGGAACACGTCGGCACGGGGCTTGAAAAGAATAACCTGATTCTCGCCGGTCTCGTCCTTCCCATCTTTGGACTGAGGGCGGTACTCGATCAGCTGGGGAGTCTTCTTCTCCTTGCTAGAAGACTTCTTTGACGACGACGAAGAAGACTTTGACTTCTTGCTCTTGCTGCTGCTGCTCTTGCTGCTGCTCTTGCTCTTGAGCTTGCTCTTGGCCTTGGATGCGGCCATCATGCCAAAGATGCTGTTGGTGACTTGTCCATGCTTGGAATGCTTTGAGTGCTTCGAGTGCTTGGTCTTCTTCAACGGGCTCGCAGGCGACGCCTCGGGAGCATCCCCTCCAGAGTAGTCTGGGGACGGGGGGAAGACAGGCCGCATCATGCGGTTGAGGCCGCCAGTGAGGCCTGTGTGCAGCATGGGGGGCGCGTCAGTCATCTCCTGGTCGGGCACCTCGACGTGCAATCGCTTGCGCTTCTTGTCCTTTTTCTCACTGCCCTCTCGGCTCTTTCGTCGCGAATGCTTTGGTGCAGGTGTGACAAATTCAGGAGCAGGTTCAGGCTCAGGCGCGGGGTCGAATTGGACGAGTTGACCGTCTTCGTCGATGAAAGCGGCGGGGTCGGGGAGCTCCTCTGACTTTGGTGGCTCATATCGCACTAGCGAGGTGCTCTGTGCGGGATCCGGCTCGGCGAGGTTCAACTTGGATGCATTAGGGGTCTGGCCAGCAGACGCCGCCACCAGGAAATCAAACACATCAACGTGATCCTCGTGAGCGGCCGGGGGAGGGGTAGGAGCCTCTGGTGGAGGCTCAGAGGGGGATCCGTTGTCGTCGGAGCGCTCCTCAAAGTCGGCCCATTCAAAGTCGCGGTCGTCGCCACAGTCCTCGACGTAAGCGTGATGAGCCATGGTTGCGTCGTTGTCGGTGGTTTGGTATTGGTTGAGGTCCTGGTTGTTCTTGTTGCTCTCGTTGTTGTTGTTGTTGATATTGTTATTGTTGTTGTTCTGTTTGTTCCAGTTATTATTCTGGTTCCAGTTGTTGTTGTTGTTGTTCTGGTTATTCCAGTTGTTGTTATTCTGGTTGTCCCAGTTGTTGCCCTTTTGCTTCTTCGACTTGTCTTTATATAGAGCGCCTTGGTATTTTTGATCTTCGGTCATGCAACTCTAGATGATGTCAGAAGAGGAGATACGGGATGCGATCGAGAGGACGAGAGTCATGATTGACATCTTGTCCTCCGAATGGCACGTACAGTGTGGGATCGATACTGGAAGCCAGGAAAGTGTACCATGCAGTCGATGCAGGTAAAGGTAGCACCGTGGCAACGGTTGCGATGGGGATCGAGCTTCTTCTTGGTGAGGACGTCACCACAGGCCTATAGGACGTGGGTTAGAAGGAGATGAGGATGTAGTGGGATGCAAGACGACGGAGACTGGTCCGATGCGGCGGGGTGGTGTATTAGTGATATTTGAAGGACGAAGCAGAGGAAGGGAAGGTGGCAGCATCAAAAGGAGAATGTGTGGGCCAGTCAGTAGATCGGCACGAGAGGAAGGGGTCCCTTGAGGAAGAAGGCTGTTCGCGACGAGAAGATGGTGTGGTGGGTGATGTCAGGCGTGGACGATGTTGTTTGGGGGGTGTGGGCATGGATGGAGGTGGGCTCCCGTTGTTGCTATGTATGGGACGGAGGGAGGGACGGAGGGCCAGAGGGGCCAAAAACAGCAACAGGAATGGGGGAACATGGGGCAACGTACCTCACAGGAGAAGGAGACCATGATGGCGGCAGCGACACTACTGTGTCAGCGATTGGGTGCGGCGATCTGAGGCGGGACGTGGGAGCTGAGTGGCTCGCGGTATCTAACGGAGAAAGCTCGAGGCTGTTGGGCGTGTTGCAGAAATGCAACTATGTGAGTGGACGACGCAAGGACCTGAACGGCTTGATACGATTCGGCCGAGCGTTTTGAAGCTGGAGGTTGAAAACAACCTGGGGGCGGTGCAGGTGCAGGGCAAAGCTGGGCGCAGCTGGACTGGACCTGTTTGTTGTTGTTGTCCGGAGTTTGGGGGGAAAATTGGATGGAAGGCTTTGCAATTCCTTCAGTGCCCGGGTTGAGACGGAGGGCGCGGCGGCGGATGTAAGGGGCAGGGCCCTAGGACGGAGATGTAGATGGTGGTGGAATGCGTCTCAGAAGGAGAAGCAGAGCCAGAGGCAGTGTTGACAATGTGAATAGAGTTGACAGGCCGAGCGAGGGGGAGTAAACAGTGGACTCGACTGCGGGATGCAGATGGAGGGGCGGCCGAGTGAGATGAGGGCCAGTGTCAGGTGGGAGGGTTTGGCCAGGGTCCGTCCGTCAGTGAGCGGCGGGCACGGTTGTGTTGCGGGAGAGTTGTAGATGAGCAGCTATAGTGTGATGATGGAGGCGCCAGGTAGCGTGAGAGGGCGGAAGGGGGGGGCGTGTGATGGAAAGTTTTAATTAAAGAGATGACGCGGGGGAGTCGGACACGAGGGACACGAGGGGGGGAGAAGAGGGGGAAGCAAAAGAAAACAGGAAAGGATGAGGAGGGATGGAGCAGATTAAGAGGGATGGATGGAGCATCGACGACGACGACGCCGAATGCTCGTCGAATTGCGATTTGATTGTGTGTGGGCAATGGGAAAAAAAAAATTTCAGTCGGGGAGAAAACGAAGGCTTTGGGCTTTGCTGTGGATGCCCAGATGAAACTTGCGGCAAGCTAGAGCCCAGCAACAAGTGCAACGGCACCCGAAAAAAACTCAAATGGGCAGCGAAGGCATGGCCCAAAGGCACCGAAAACCAGACAATAGCGCCTAGTTGGGCGATTTGGAGCGTCGCTGGCCTATCAGACGTCGCAGGAGCGTTGATTATGGGCTGCGACGAAGCTGCATCGGGGACATTGTGATGGGCTGTGGTCGGCCGTAGTGGGCTTCCTACCAGTCTTGGGGGACCCATCTGCCCCCCCATCCCACCGCTACAGCGACGCCACAGCCAGCTCCTGGGAATAGCCCTGGACGACACACCCACCCCAGCGACACCAGTCCAGCCAGTCTGTTCAACAGGGCGACGCAATCGGAGCTACGCAGACACCGTCACGATTGGTCCGATGGGCGGCCACGGCAGGGCATGGCTCAATGCCGCGCTGGGAGGTGTCACATGGTACAGCACCTCCCATGGGCTGACTGAGGGACGATGATGGCTGTGTCTCATATCCTTCTCCTGGGGGGCCAGAGCAGGGCCAGAGCACACCCAGACGCAACTTGTAACAGACAGAGAGGGTGGGTATAGCAGCTTGTTCATGCCTGTGGCGCCGTACCTCATTATGCACCTCCCCCGGAACGTCTGCACTATGAGTTATTGCTTCTGTCCCTATGGCTCTGGCGTCACCAACACGCGCGTCGTGGACCATGTTCCGCAGCTGAATGGCTGATCGCTGCTCCAGCGGTGCCCAAAGAGCCTGCACCGCAGTAGCACCACGGCGCAAACAGCAGCT
Source organism: Calonectria naviculata (assembly GCA_003031705.1). NCBI lineage: Eukaryota > Fungi > Ascomycota > Sordariomycetes > Hypocreales > Nectriaceae > Calonectria > Calonectria naviculata. The sequence continues at coordinate 14,859 of NAGG01001517.1, forward strand.
CCCATGCTCCATGGCGGCTCGTGATTTGTGCCCACTTCGACAACCTAGCCTACGGGCTCTACTGCAGGGCTAGTCTCAACAACCGACCCGGTTGCTCGACCACTTCAATGCACTTACTTTGAATGCGGGGCGATAGCGAACAAAGAGAGTGGGAAAAAAGAAAAAAGAAGACAGCAAGAAAACTTTGGCTCAGGGGTCGGGCCTGTTGACAACCAGCTGGATGGGAGGGGCCATGCAACTTTGGCAGAACGCTTGGTGGCCCCAGACTGGTCAGATTCTCGAATGCTCAATTCAATCCATCACGCTCTGTAACCGCCCGGGGTCAATCAACTCTGAACGTCATCTCCGATCATCACCACCATGTCAGGGCCATCGAGCCAACCACGGCCCGGAGCCAGGGGACACAGACGATGATGAGCGCTTCCGCAAACCGAGCCTGCGCGTTTAACGCGCATCAACCCATCTTTCAAAAGGAACTACATCCTCGCGCTTGCAACCATCCATCACAGATTTAGCCCAGGCCACATCCCTACCACGAGTGTCCTGGTCGCGCAATTGACTCAATCGTTTGTCAAAAGGAAAAAAAAAATTGCATCAGTAAAGTCAACGGCGTCCGCCAGCAAACCAGCCCCACCCCCTCCTCGATAACGGTCATCAATTAGCTGTGTTTGAAGCAAATTCAGCCGCCTCTGTGACTGGCGTGGTTGCTTTTGCTTCCTGTCTTGCAAGGCTGACCCCAGGGATTGTATGGATGTCCTCGTTTTCGGTCGTCGAATGGACGTCGTTACCAATCGGTTTCGTGCAGGGCCACCCGGGGCACAAACGACATGACGCTGGGCAGTGGGTTCAGAAGCAGCGTGAGAGAAACGTTTCAGGGGCCATCCCTGGACCCTGAAGATGCATGGGCCTTGGTTTGGGGAACACTCAACTAAGACGCTCGTCATGATATGATACACAGCATTGGAACGCAGCTGTAAGCCCCTCTTCCCACACTTGGAGGGGCATCAGCAGGGCGGAACAGCCGGGGACGGAGACGGTATGGGCCATAAAAATCTCAGACACGCGGGAAGCCTGCTGCATGCCATTTGGGAAACCCCTACATTTACAGGGCACATTTCGATGCCGCTCCTAGACGATACATCACATTCTGGGCAGATTCGCCATTCCCGGTGCTTTCTGCGCATGAGTTGACACATACTCGTCAGCTCAGGGGCGCTGATGTGTAGCCTTGTACCCCGCCAAGCAGCCGTCCACGTCCCATGCCGCGAGGTGAGGGCGGCGTCTTGTCTCGCAAACAGCCACATCTCAGTTAGAGTGGATTGCTTGGTCTCAGAAGCTGGCCTCCCACAGCCATGGGTCTGTGCTAGGCGGCTAGAGTTTTGGGCCTGACCTATTCTTGTCCTCGCAGGTCCCTGAGGGTGGCCGCCATCTTTTTAAGAAGGGGGGATGGAATCAAAATAGAAGCATAAGCTGTCAACGTATGGGATTTTATGCAGCTGGTCCGTCCGCTCATCATGTCGAACTGGCCGGTTCTGGCGACCCCTGAGCAATCAATCTGCCTCAATCGGCTCAGTCGAAAGAGTAAGGCGATTCACATGTTAGCGAGCTTCCGCACGTGGCACCATAAATGCGATAGCCAGATTTCCCACAGAAATTGGCCCATTCTGGCGGTGTTGAGCTGTACGCTGGTATGAGGCAATATATTTGTTTATTGGAGCCATCGCGAAAACGTCGCTCAGGGCCCTCTCGCTTCGAGGTAAAAATGCCCCAAAGCCAGCCCTAGGCGTTTCGTTTCATTTCCACCGACATCATCGCGAGGCTTGCGCTCGCGCTTGGCCTTAGCCTCCCATTGACCACGGCTCGGCTGCGACTGGGCAATGCGCTAGACGGACTGCAAGCTTCTGCTTTGAGTGCCAGAGCGTGTGAGCTGGCATTGCATAAGCTCACATGGTTCACATGGTACGAAAGTGTTTTATTTACTTCTGAGCCAATCTCCCCCCTATATGCTTTTGCCTCGTGGTGCTTTTTGTAGTCACCAATACAGTGCCAAGCTGTGTATTTGCTTTCTCTTCTGTCTCTGCTGAGTCGAGATTAAATGAGCACGTATGCACAGCTGGCGAGCATAACCTGCCCCTGTTTCCACACGTGACGGGTTGTCAAAGCCGTTTTGCCCTTTGGCGTCCGCATGTTTCTAATTCCAAGCGTGGCTTGGGTACTTCGATCTGCTGGTGGACAAAGTATCTAGGGCAAATTTGTTGAGAGGCTATACTTGTCATGCACGTCACCCATGTACCCTCATCTCAATTATCATTAGGGCGATGCCCCACCAAACTGGCGCTGGACTATTCTGTGCTCAGGGCATGGTTCCTGAGCCTCGGCGGGATTCAGTGGCGATGATGGGAAGAGATGTCAAAGGATGGCGACGGTGAGCAGGGCGCGCTCACTGGCCGATATAAGCTGATTGGGCCCGGGAGAGGATTTGGCTTCACAAACCCTACCTGAGCCTGTCTGTTTTAAATCCCGGGCGGGCAAAACTTAACGTCTCTCGCTCCCTCCCTTATCTCGCTCGGCCTACGACATACCTCACTCTAATTATTATCATCGTCGCTCTCTTCCTCATCACCTCCTCCCACCACCACCATCACCGTCGCCGCCGCTGCAAGGGACCGTATCTGCTCCCTGCACCCCGTCGGCTCCGCCCTTCTCTCCGCACCATCGCCCATCGCCCCAGAGCATATACGCTCTCACCGTAGCACTGCTCACGTCTCGGTTGACCCGGCTCTCCACCCGTCCAAACCCTTGAAGCCTCCGGACAGTCCCCGGCCTGCATGATGCTCCCGTAAAAGGGATCGCTCCCGTGAGAAACAGCAGGGTCCGGACAACAACAGACTGCCAGAGACTATCGATTTTTACACCTCACCCTCGCCGCTCGCCACGTTCCGACCTCTTCTCAATTTTTTCCCGATTTGCCCAGCCCTCCTCTCCTACGTCGCTGGTCCCGAGCCATCTCCCCACGCTGCATCCCATCGACCCATTCGCGTAACCAGCAAAGACTTCTCCTCCAGACCTGGTCCCGGTCTCAGTCCCATTGGCTTGCCTCATACCGCTGCCGCTGCTTCACCTGCCATTACCTCCTGCCATTGCCTCCTGCCATTGCCTCTTGCCATTGCCCCCACGGTTGGACTGGATCCGGCTTCTATACCTGTGACGGCGTTTCTCTCTCCGCTGCGTATCCGTTTCGTCTTGGTTGGCCGGCTGGAGAGTGTTGGTCACCGCACTTTCGGCACGCAGCCACCCCAGTCTTGATAGATGCCTAGCAAAACGCAACGTACTTCAACATCAAGCATGTCGACCTCCAACCCCCCTCCGCCGCCGCCTTCCAACAGCTACCTGGAGCAGGCTGTCTCGCTCATGAGTTCTGTCGCCGGCTACATGCGTCTGCCTGCACTCGCCTCCACCGTACGTTGTCAACCTTGAAGCCCGCTTCCTCCCAGACAGAGCCTGCTGCATTCGCCGCATGCCACGCTCGCACTGCATCTGTCCCCCCGTCCGCCAGCATGCACTCCCGGCTCCGATCAATGCTAACCACGCCATGTGTACACAGGGCATCGCCGCCGTCCTCACGTCGCTGCTGTACTTCAAGCAAAAGTCCGTATCCCTCAGCCTCCGCCTCCGCCTCCGCCTCCTGCCTCTGTCCCCACGCTTCTCTATCACCTCAGCGACCCGCTCCGCACACACGCTAACATGCTTTCCCTTGCATTAGGGCACTGATTTACCCGAGCCACATTCCCGCAAACTCTCGACTTGACGTCCCCAAACCCTCTGACTTTGGCATCAAAGATTTCGAGGAGCTGGTAATCCCGACCGACGATGGCGAGAAGCTCTCAGCCTACTACATTCGCGGGCCCCGCGGGGGCAAGAACTCCAACATCACCATCTTGATGTTCCATGGGAATGCGGGAAATATCGGCCACCGGCTGCCTATTGCCCGCATGATTGTCAACTTCATTGGGTGCAACGTATTCATGCTTGAGTACAGAGGTTATGGAGCCTCCACCGGCGAGCCGGACGAGTCGGGTTTGAACATTGACGCCCAGACAGGGCTCGACTACCTGCGGCAACGCGCCGAGACACGAGACCACAAGCTGCTCGTCTACGGCCAGAGTCTGGGTGGTGCCGTGAGCGTAAAGCTCGTGGCCAAGAACCAGGAGAGAGGGGATATTGCTGGCCTCATCCTTGAGAACACTTTCCTGTCGATGCGGAAGCTCATCCCCTCGGTCGTTCCTCCGGCCAAATACCTGACCCTACTATGCCACCAGGTGTGGCCCAGTGACTCGATACTACCGACCATTACCAAGGTGCCGACCCTCTTCTTGAGCGGCCTGCAGGACGAGATCGTTCCGTGAGTCTTTCCCCACATCCCTAATTCCCCGGCTTCCCATGATCGTGTGATGATCAAATTTGCATCACCCACAAAATATGAACCCCTCGGGGTCTGGATTTGAAAGCAAATATTTCCTGATGATCAACTTGAACTCTTCCACGCTGTCTCACTGTTCCACTTGGTGGCATCCGGACTAACGTGCTGCAGCCCCCGACACATGCGCCAGCTCTACGAGATCTCCACCGCGCCTATCAAGCGATGGAAGCCACTACCAGGTGGCGACCACAACTCGAGCGTTCTCGAAGAAGGTTACTTTGAGGCAGTGGCTGATTTCGTTGCCGAAGTGACGACGGACGAGAAGCGAGAGCAGACCCGTTTATAGAAATACGACATGGCCCAGAACCATAGTCTCGGGACTCCAGCAGACATGGTTGGATGTCCTACGAAATTAATGATACCCGAGTCTTCCATAATACTTTGGTCGCCCAACACCCCGTCGCACGCACTCTGACAAGGGCTTAGAACAGAACCTTAGACACAGAAATGATGAAATCATAATGAATTCAACTTGTTTTCAGTGTGTAGGGTTGTCTCAAAGTTAGCGGCGTATTTCGCCATGTGATGTCAATCGTTCCCGAAGCTGAGCCCCGTGATGCCGGCAGCCTATGAAAAGAGTGCCACCTCGTGTCAATCAATGGCCCCATCCACACTTGGCCTAGCTTTCCGGTAGTCAGCAACGCGGACTATGCATCCCACCAGTTGGCGCATGCCACAGCGAATACGACTTTGTGAATCAAATATGCATGGTCGGCCCGGGACGTGATACGGAGGGGGGGGGGGGTTTACCTCTTGGAACATGCTTTATATCATCATATTTGACATCAATGCAGATAGTAACAAATAGAGTGCTTGCCTAAGAATCATCCTCTCTTTCCGCAATCAAAGTGGTCTATGCGTGCATTACCCGGATGGTTACACAACGGGTGGGTTTGATTCAATCTCAGATACGATACAGAACCGTGCAGAATGACCATGACTTCCCATTGTAACACCAAATTATTCTGCGCCCCCCATCTAACACTCCACATCCCCTTCCAGAGTGGACCATACCTTGCCCGGCTCGGGCCCCTGCGGCTTCTTCTTCTTCAGTCCGACGAAGCGGCGTCCAGGAGCCCTGGTAGCCTCCTCCTCAGCCGGGGTGGCGGGCTTGGATGAGGCGGCACGACCGGCGACGGCACTCCAGCCGCCCGCCCCGGGGCGCCGGGGAACCTCACGGCGCGTCACGGCGCCACTCGCATCAACATGGCAGAGCAAGATGCTCTCGGCGATCCTATCGCGACGTAGCGTCTGCTCGAGCCGGGGCTTGAGGGCCGACAGGCTTGTCTCGACCGAGGTCGAGGTGAGGAATGCGGCGTACTGTGCCGTAGCCTTGATGAGCACCTCGTCATTGGGTTCAATGTGGGTGGTGAAGTCAGCCCTGAACTGGAACGACGGGAGCGTTGCGAGATCTGCATCGAGGGCGACCAGGACCTCGTCAACGGTAATACCAAACCGGGGTGACCCGAGCACGAAGCCATTGAACGGCTCTCTCCCGGGGGCCGGCGGGCTCGGGGGCCGCAAGGCAGCCTCAGCAGCAGCCTGGGAAGCCTGGGCGGCTCGGATCTTGACACACTGAGCGAGTGTCTTAGACGGGGCCGAGGTGAAGCGGTCCGATTTCCAAACCACGACTGAGCGGTGAGCATCGTAATCCTCGCTCTTGCTCTCAAGTCCAAAGTCCTCGGCGAGCAGGTGCAGGAACTGACGCGACTGGTTTCGCATGGGCTCGTATCGCAAACGAACCTCGTCAGGGTTGCTGCAAAAGACCCTAAACTGACTCTCCTGCTTGTCACCCCAGGAGGTAAATTCTTTGTAGAGTTTCAGAGTGCTGTCTGAGAAGGGAACATGGTCGTTGGTGTGCGTGGTCGGATCAATGTTGAGAGCGGCAGCGAGCCTCCGGTTACGATCGAGCCTCTCACACTCCTCATCGCATTTGAGCTCAGGACGAGCAGGCTCGGTGTTATTCGAGCTTGCTAAACACTTGAATTCCTTTTTATGATTACCACAAGGGCATACGGCAATCATCTTCATTTGGCATGCAATCGACTCGCTGCAAGCTACAATGAACGTTAGCAGGATGGACAACCAAATCTCATGGATGAAGCAAATCTTACGGGTTTGACCGTGGCAGACGTTCTGGCATGCGTGGTTGCAAAAGAGTTTCGTCTTGCCACAAACCTGCTCACACCTGTCCTGCGCATCACCGCATTCGCCAGGGCGATGGCATAGCTTCTTGCATTCATGGAGTCTAGTTGATATATTAGCATCGTTCCTTCACACAAAATCGAGAGCCATTCATACCTGCATTGAAGCCTTTGTCCACAAACCTCTCCACAACGGGCCAGCTGAAGGTGGCATGGCTTGTTGGAAAAGGTAGTCTTGCCACAAGCGCAAACTTTCTCGGTCAGGTACGGGCATGGAGGACATTCTGCATCGTCTGGGTGGCACTGGTGATCTACCGTGGGATGTCCACAGGTAGGTTGTCGTCTACACTTGGATGTGCAGTAGGGTTGACGGGTTCCGCAAGGTTGAGGAGGCTGCAGGACAGTTGCACCGCAGTTGCAGCTGATTTCATCCCAAACAGCCTCGGGGCAAGAAGAACAAGGGCCGCGATGGCAAAGCTTTTCGCAGAGATGGCTGCCGCACTTTAGAGGTCGACCACACACCTGAAGGCAAATGTGCTCAGCTTCAACTGGGATCGAGTCAACGCCAGAGCGTTTCTTCTTTTGTTGGGCAATCCTCTGCTGAGCTTTCTTCTCCCCCGGACAACAATGCTCTCCACATCGATGGCGTCCACAGTTCCGCGTTGCTTGGCAAATCTTGAAGCACAATGGGTTTTGAATATCGCCTTGGTGGCAGAGTGTATCGGTTGTAACTCGCCCACAGCGACAGTCGATATCCATTCTCTCGCCGCATGGGTTACAGTCACCAATGTGGCATGGCGAGGTACAAAGATGTCCGCATGGGAGCAATTTCTCGCATGGCTTTTGGCAATGTGGAATTTTGTCCTCGCAAGTCTGTCGTGGATAATCCATGAGTTCTTCGAGAGACGTTTTTCCGCAGGGGCAGTGTGTCACCACATCAGGAGCCATAGGACAATGAGCCGGCAGCTCATCTTGGGCATGACAAGTGGTTTCGCACTTGTGAATACCGCAATCATAGGCTCTTCCACATGTGTTTCCACAGTTGAAAGAGCCAGTGAACCAGCTGTCATTGCCTGGGTCGTAGGAGTCACACACATCATCCTGCAAGGAACATTTGATTTCCTTCTCAACCTTTCCACAGTAACACTTGGCAGATACTATGACAGGGCAGTCTCCGCAAAGGCCTGGATGGCAAAGTTGGTCACAGACATGCTCGCCACAGGACAATATATCGCCACAGGGCTCCCGGCAGCTCCAGCCGTTGTGGTAGTCGGTTTCCCGGCAAGGCTTTCGATTAGTTTGCTTGCCACAATAACAAGGCTCGGGGGGGCTTAGCACCGCACAAGGAGGGCATGGGCCGGCATGGCATTGAAGGGGACATGGATGTGGGCAGGTTGACCTAGGCTTGGAACAAGTCTGCCCGCAAGAGTGAGGTGGCAGAAAGGAGCTGGTTTGGCTCGGACTAGTTTCCTTACCACACCAACAGTGGTAGGAGCTAGGCCCCTCGGACAAATGAGAATTGCACCCAGGACAGCGCCAACTAGATTCGCCAGAATTGCTGTCAACTTTCATGGAGGTATCGTACCATTCCTGAGCGCAATTAAGATGGACTACAGTCCAGCAGGTGGTGCAAGACCACACTTTGCATTCCCGGGTGACCTCCTCGGTACAAACTCGACATTCGTAGTTGAAATTGTTGATATCTTCTTGAATTCGTTGCCAGAGTTCAGAAGCAGTGGACTTGGGTAATTCAGCCCTGGGCTTCTTTGGTTTCCGGCGATTCCTGGATCTCGAGGATGTTTGTGGTTGCTGAGATGAAGATTGGGGCTGTGAACTATACTGCATGTCAGTATACGTCTCGTCTAGTTTAGCAGCCTGGGAGTTAAGGTAGTACCTTCGTTGAACCAGGGGCTGACCAGGGACAAACTCGGGAGCATCCGCGCTCAATAAGGCTGGCTCCTCCGTATCGGCCTGGCTAGCCCCATCCGTTTCCGTCGTTAAACGTCCACCAAATTGTCTCTGTGACCCCATCCGGAACGAGCCTCGTGGTTGTGTTTCTGAGCCACGGCCACCACCACGTCCACCGCGTCCTCCTCGTCGATTTCGCCTGCCTCTAGAAGCACCTGAACTTTCAGGTGCGGGAGCCTGTTCTAACCGAGCTGATGTTTCAGTGACAGGTTGGCTGTTGGGTTGGGCTGTTGATTGGACTGGGTTGGCAGAGCTGGATTCAACTGCATCCGCTCTGTCCCCTCGGGCGCCACCATTTCCACGACCACGGCCTCGTCCACCACGGCCTCTCCGTCGTCCTCGTGAGCCTCCTCCTCTAGAGCCCTGAGACTGGCTCTGGGCCTGCGCTGGAGCCTGGGATCCCTCTCCTTCAGGCATGGTAGCAAGGACCACGGACTCTGATAGCAAATTTGCCGTCTTGAATGAAATGGTGGTTGTGCGCTGTGTGAAATATAGCGTCTTCGTAGACAAAAGGAAAAGCAAGCCAAAGATGGAGAGTTGGACAAATACAACGCTCCAGGCGAGCCAGCAAAATGAGTAGAAAGTGAAGAAAGCAAGAGTGCAGCGGGATGAGGCAAGCCGACGAAGAGGGTTGCACGATCTTTTTGATACCAGCGGCGATTTTGGAGTTGGAAATGCCTGGAAGGCGGCGGGATGGTGGAGCCGTCGGCTGTGGCAAAGATGGCCCCGGTGCTTAGCGCAGTTGGTTTAGTGACACAGGTACCTGCAATGACTGAGATGCAAACACGCTAGGATTGGCTGCGCATCACAATGACTCACCCAACGCCTGCCGCCATTTCTCAGGCGCATTCCGAGAGGTCGGCGAGTGGCCAGCCCACTCATTCTGCGTCAAGGCAATTAAGCCGAGGATTACAGGGCTTTTAGCATAAGAGTCATACGAGTTATTGGCTTATTTCGTTTCATTCTGGGGTTTTCCTAAACTGGAATACGTTCAATATGAGTCGACTAGACATTCAGCTCAGACTCATTTTTAGTGGCTGAGCCGCGTCGCTACACCCACAGGCCAAGTTCTACCTGCAGGGTAAGTCACCCACAATACCCAAAGTCTGAACTTTGATGATATTGAGGGGGAAAAAAATATATGCCTAGTGTATTTGACAGCGATGAGGCTTTCACAATGACTCCTCGTTCGTTTAGCGATTAGACTTACAGTCCATGCAGATACTCGCTGGTTCCCTGAGTCAAATAGCAGTTTCTGGGTCAGTGACAGAAAACTAACGTCCATTGATATATTGACACAGCGTCGTAAGCACGTGATGATAGCATGGCATTTAAAATATGCCAACGACATTGCCGCTAATTAATCAAGCAATCGACGACAAAACTGGACGGCTAACTACGTGTAAACACCAGATCTTATCGCGAGAATCCTAAGGCGACCTTTGGTGAATACCTAGTTTATAATTGAACACATTGAAGTCTGAGATGAGGAGAATCTAGACACTACGTCATGGAGATTTTTACTGGGGTCCTCCAAAACCATGTTGTTATGCCAGGTTTCTGCCTAGATTGCATTTTTAATCTGTATGCTGTGCCTAAGTGGATGGTGGGTAATTCATATAATTTATTGAATAGAACCAATGAAAAACATACAGATGGTAGGAAAAACAAGATTGAAATCAAGCTAGTAAACATATATAATGACCAACGTCTCAAAGATTTAGGTAGATGCCACATGGCTAATACCAATGTTCACGACATCGTTTATAGCTTCTTATTCACTTGCAGATGTACCCTCTTTTCACCCCCGCCCCAGCTTATTGGCGCTGAGGTCACGCGCCTACGCGACAGGGCATAGAAACTAGCTGGATTATGAGATTGTTTCTTCTCGCCCATATCGTGGGTCCATATGCATGGTAGGCTGCCTTTTTGTGATATTATGAGAATTGTGAGGCAAAAAATACCGAAGTCACAAGTTCGAATATCTTGTCACCCGCACAATACGCCAGCTTCTACTGGGCTGCTTCTTGGCTCACTTCGTAGATATGAGACTCATCAACACGACCACCATTGAGTTACATGACTTTCTTTGTATTTGGGCGCGTCCCACCTTATGCGATATTGTCTCATACCCGGGGATCAGAAGAGGTCACCTTTCAGGACATGAGCTCAGGCAGCCACAAAACGAAGAAAGGTTTCGAGAAGATTCGAGAGACGTGCAGGCTTGCTTGTCAACAAGGGTTGAGATTCGCCTGAGTAGACACATGCTGTATTGACAAATCGAGTAGCGCGGAGCTCACTGAATCAATCAAATCAATGTTTCAATGGTACAAGGCATCAGCAGTCTGCTACGCCCATCTGGAGGACCTCAGCGCCGACGAGTTAATTGTAAGACTCGGCGATTGTAGATGGGCGAAGCGGGGCTGGACTTTGCAGGAGCTGATTGATCCGACAAAATTGGAGTTCTATGATTCCAAGTGGAAGTATCGGAGAACTAAGATCGAGCATGCAAAGATAATAAGCGACTATACCAAGATTCCTCATCACGTTCTCATCGGAAAGGAGAGCTTCATGTCTGTTCCATTGCGGCTAGAATGTCTTGGGTTTCTCACCGCCAGACCATTAGACCGGAAGATATTGCCTACTGCATGTTGGGTATATTCAGTGTCAATATTCCGCTTTTGTATGGCGAGGGCTTGATGGCGTTCCGAAGACTACAAGGGGAAATCCTCCGTCGAAATAATGACATGACGATCCTGGCAGGGGCCGACAGCCTAATGATACAACAAATGGTTACACGGGGGTTCTTGCAGCATCGCCCGAGGGATTTTTGGACAGTGGCTCAATAGATCCGTTCTGGGATGATCCGGATTCTATCTCCGTCACTAACAAGGGTCTTCTTGTCTCTGGCGATATCCCTATTCAAGTGGTGATTGGTCCAGAAAGAGACAGCTATCAATACATACTTTGTCTCTGTACGAGTTATAAAAGGAAGCATAGAATGGAAGGAATTATCCTCAGGAAAATTGGACCAAACATCTTTTGTAGAATCGATGTTGGAAGCCTTCCTGGTCCATATGTACCTACTTCAAACAGCAGACCGGTCCCATTTGGAAGAGTTTGTCCTCGACTACAACGACTTCTATCTCTTCATAGATCCTAAGGACCCGGGGGCCCAGGCATACAGGTATCGAGAGCGTGGAATTTACCTAGCCTAGATCCCATGATATCCGTCGTATCAGCCACGCCGCAAACCTATGGGATGCTGCAGATTGCATATTTCTGAGAGCAAAACCATATAGCTGGCACCATCCCATGCCACAAATAATGGGACTCTTTGTCGACTACACTGTTGATGGGAATATCGTTGAGTTGGTTGTACGATGTGACTACGAGACAGCGCAACCAAAATGTGGGCTCCGTCTTCAGAGTGAATGCCCTCAAAATATACCGAGAGCATTTGAAAAGTCAAACATTGTGAATTCTATCCTCTGGTGCGAACTGAATGAAAATGGCAGTGAGAGAAAGGAAGGACGTCGCTCTGTTGACGTTTGCCTGGAATGGAAGTCACTCTAGAAGAAGAACGCCAGGAGTGCAACAATAATGATTAGGACAACCAGACAGGCGATAAATATGGTGACAGCCCATCTTCAGAGGACTGGATCCATCGATGGGTCTTGAGACTTGGCTGGCACGAAATTGCTTGGAATGAGCCGACCAAGGGGCTCCTGGTGTCTACGGATCTTCCGGGAACCGTCACAGGCAACAAGGTAAAAAAAAGCATTTAGCTTCTGGAAATTGGTTGCTATGACCGGGGATCGCTGTTCTACAACTTGGGGTTGGAAGTGGGGAGTACACTTTGACCCAAACCATAATTTCCAAATGCAGCTGTGTATTTTGCTTGCTACGCGACTTGTGCAAAAGATATTGGCAGAAACACATGTACGTGAGGCTGTACCTGGATGAGCGGCATCTTCTTGCCGTCGACTAGAAATGAGCATAGTTCGTATTCGAGGCGAAATGGCTACGTCCTGAATAGTGACCTCATCGGCCGCCCGCCGCCCCGCCCGCCCCTTGGTCCCTGCACGTGAGTGCAACATGCATCCCTGAGATTTCTGATTTGGAATGGCCTGGGAGGATAGAGTAAGCATAGTTGTAAGCAAGTGTGTAAGCAAAAGCGGATGCTACTTTGACCACAGCGACAAAAATACACACACGCTGGGCACATTACTTGTCTCGCTGTAGCAGACCGGTGTTAAGATAAGCCATCTGGATAGGGTTTTACTTGGCTTGTAAAGGGGCGCGCTACGGAGAAATGGTTACTTTCCCACTGCTCGACTGGCACATATGTATTTTTCTCATCTGCCTGCGCCACTCTTGGTGTCTGCCAAGAGACTGGGAATATCGCACGCACTTTGCGACGTACCTGTGACGCTCGACGGTGCATCGCCCCTGCTTGGCTCTCTTGGAGCAGCAAGGGACCGACATGAAATTCCCCAGCGGCTGACCGTCGGTTCCCACTCCGAAGCTCCTGGGACTGGGCAGCGCCACTGGCGCCCACTTTTTTGCCATCCTCCAGGGGAGCCCGCGGGTAATTTTAGAGCGACGTGTCGACGACCTTGCTGGGTTGGGTTACTGTGCCCCTCCAGGGGGCACCTCAGCTGTGGTGACGCTGAAGTGCGGCAGAGATGGAGGGCACATGAGCATGTGTGCAGATGGATCGTCAACAGCCCGCTCAGATCAACAGATCATTGGGGTTGCCGAGGAGGCGCCTCAAGCTATGATTTTCAACTCTAATACCGTTGACGCTTCACGCAGTCTGGCCTCCACTCGGCTTACTCGGCGTCCACAGGGCTGAATGCAACCCAATGTTCCTCTGGATGAGGAAGACCCTGTCCAAGTACCGACTTCCGTTAAACGAAACCTCACCAGCTCACCAGTCAGCGCCGTTGCCTCTGGCTCGCGAATCCCGACCGCGATCTGGCTAGTGGAGATTGGTCAGAGTTCCCCATCCCCTGTTTCGAGAATCGGGCCAGGTCCAGGCCCCGACCATCGTGATTACGGGTCTGTCGGGCTAATTTGGAGGCAGACGATCAGCTCTACTTTGCTGCTACGTCCTGGGAATGCAAGTTCATGATTTGAATTGGACACAATGTCTAAGCCAGAAGAGCATTTTAGAAAAAGGATTCCAAAGCGCCTCATAAGGCTTGTCTGGGGAAAACGTTTAGCGCTTCACCATAGCCGGCGCATAAAATCCCCGTCTTTGACCTATCAGCTCAGTCTCTCCACCGCTGCTGCACCCCTAACTATACGAAACTTGCTGAGCTAAAAGCATGACTTGGTCCACTTCTTGGCTCAGCCTCGAGCTTGCTCTGACTGCCGATCCCTGGTGAAGAGAGCCCCCAATTTGGGCAGAAGCTCTAATGGGATTGGGGGGACTTTCGCTTTGTCCTCTCCCCGCTTGGCGCCTGGAGCTGCATTAAAACACTTCTCCCCGCTGAGGCAGATCTGTTGGTTCTGCTCGTCTTTATACCCTGCATGCCGCTAGAAGCCTTCTGTCGCCGTTTCTGATGGATATGTATTGATATTTGTTTTCCCAAATGGTAAGGCTAAAACATCTCGGTACTATGGATCTTGTTTCGCTAATGTCAGCAGTATTTGTTGGTTTGAAGCAAAGGAGGGCGTTGTATTATGTAACCGGCTGTCCCGAAGCGCGTATCTCTTAACGAAGCAGCAATGAAGTCAATCATTATAATTAATCTCGCCCTGGGAGTTGCCTGGCTCATCTTTTTCCGATATTGTCAAACGCACTCATTCCACGACCCTTCGACGCCGTTCTACGATGAGACTCGGGCCTATACTCAGTCATACTCTGCCGTCCGAGAAGCCGAAGCCGAAGAGTTTCTCAACAAGGTTGCCACGAGTCCTGCAACTGCGACTAAGCCTTGGATATATCCCGGCGGGAACGAAGAATCTAAAAATGAGAAGGAGCCGGAAGGAGTTCGTCTTTGCATAGGAATCCCGAGTATTCGCAGGGAACGCGAGAACTTTGTGGGGAAGACCATTGCCTCATTGGTGGATACTTTGAGTTTTGAAGAGCGGAAGAGGGTTGACCTGAAAGTTCTATTGGGCGAGATCGATCCAAAAACCCATCCCGCCTATGGGCAAGCCTGGCTTAGCAATATTGCCGACGAAGTCCTGATTTATGGAGACGAGGGATCTGTAAATGAGGATGGATACCACTACATCACCAACGCATCGGCCCGCTGGTCGCCCGAAGATTCGAGGAACAAGCGCGTGCAGACGGATTATGCAAACCTGATGGGAGCTTGTCGAAACCAAGGAGCCGATTATTTTATTCTGATCGAAGATGATGTCATTGCTTCTCGAGACTGGTTCAAGCGACTGACCCGATCTGCCGAGGAAGTCGAGGCGCGAACCAATGGCAAAGATTGGCTGTACCTGCGACTGTTTTATACCGAAACCTACTTGGGCT
Organism: Calonectria naviculata; assembly: GCA_003031705.1. Taxonomy (NCBI): domain Eukaryota; kingdom Fungi; phylum Ascomycota; class Sordariomycetes; order Hypocreales; family Nectriaceae; genus Calonectria; species Calonectria naviculata. The sequence continues at coordinate 29,947 of NAGG01001517.1, forward strand.
GGAACTCCGAGGACTGGTACGTTTACGTTGGAAACAGCCTGTTCCTTTTCGTTGTGGTTACCGGAACCGTCCTTTTCTGGCGTTGGAGGTCTCCAGCCATGAAATCGCTAAAGACAACCGATCTCATCAAGGCAAACATCGACTTGATCGCCATCATTACCTTTTGGATGGCAGCGTATATTGGCCTGTACTTTATGGCAGGAAGGTTGTTGGTCAAGCCCTACCACGTCGGGGTTCATGAAATGCCACAGTATGGGTGCTGTGCGCAAGGGTTGGCAATGCCGCATAGGAATCTCCAGATGTTGGAACATGAGTTGAGGACACCCCCTCATGAGCTTGCCGGAGACTCTTTTATCGACATGGTCGCCGACAAGGAAGGCTTGAAGAAATGGGTCATGGTGCCCAGCGTGCTCCAGCACATTGGAATCAGGGGTTCCTCTGACTCGGGCTATCTCAAGACGACGTGGAACTTTAGTTTCGAGAAAGGTCCATGGCCCCTTGGATGAATACACTTCCATGAGCAGTAGTGGGTCGTGTTCTGCGAGACTATGGACTGCAGAACAACCCCAAAGGGGGTGTGCATCCCAAGACTCGATTCGTAACCTCGTGACGAAATGAGAAAGCACTTGCGGCCTCAACTCGTCGACGCCGATCGCCACGTCAACTTTTCATCAATGACGACTGATCTTTCAGGGACGAGAAACAGCTCCATTCGAATGAGCCCCGGCTAGTTTTCATTACCTATTGCGGGGACCGCTCCCGAGGTGGTCGGAGAGTTGATGCACCGGTATTCGGTGACATAGATCCTCAAGGTGAACTATGCCGATGGACATGCATGTCCTGAAGGTGAAGCCTCGGCAAAGGGCAATTTATTAGCGAAGAGAAACTATCAAGGCGGCAACCATTCCCGAAGGAAACCGCCCGTATGACTGGAGTTCGGGAGACCCCGGGACTGGATTCCCGGGCCCGAACGCCCGCTCGGGACGTGTCCGTAGCTCACCATCTACCCCGACCAATGCGTCCCCGCCATGGAGCTGTGCCTTGTTTTGGTGGATCTTTCGATGCTAGTTCCCCCGGAGCAGCGGAGAGGCGACCACGGTGTAAGATGCCGATGACCTCTCGGACATGTTGTTTATTCCCTGGGTTTCCATTCCGTGTAATTCATAGCAC
>NAGG01001519.1:0-10424 GCA_003031705.1 Calonectria naviculata
ACTTTGCCTTATGTAGGTACCGCTCTACCTCTGCCTCGCTCTAATAAGCCGCCTTTGTGTGTGTTTGCTGCTCCAGTATTTGGATTGTCTCTTCTCTCCTCTCCTCCCCCTCGACACCATCTCTTCCTTTCCATTTTTCTCATCCTCCTTCCTTTACCCCTCCAAGAAAAAAAAAAAAGACCCGCCTCCCCTCTGGCGATCCTCTCCCCCTTCGTCCACCTGATTTGCGACGTCCCTCTCCTCCGAACGAGGCGTCGACTAGACCGTGCTCCTCAACCCAACCCAACCTACCTTACCTACCCCACCGGGGCCAACAACACCATCCATAGCGTTCGTCCTGTTAAACCACCATCGTGCTAGCTGGCCCAGCACCAACCTCCCACAAAACCCCCCGGCGACAAAACCCTCGCACATATCGCTTCGCGTCGAACGTCGATCGATCCGCTTGGCTTGTCTTTTTTTTTTTTTATTCTCGAAACCGCGGGAACCCTCACCGACCGTTTCTTGAACCGCCTCGAGTGCGCCGGCCTCTTTTTTTTAAACTCCGCCCGTCGAGCTTCAAGTAGTCGCCCCAAAAGGCTCGTGAGCAGCTTCTCGACGAGAGCTGCCACCTGAGCTGCGCGACTGCGATTTCGACGCCTGTCCATGGGCGCACTATGATTTCCATGCAACGTTCCCTTTCTTCGCCAGTCTGCATCCAATCCTCTCCTCGTATGTTGAGCTCCGCCGCCGCCCTACGTCTGCGTCCATGCCAATGACCCCCGCCTCAAGTGGGCACTGGCAATGGCACCGATTGACATTGACATTGAAACATCACCTCTCGCTGCCTCCTTCCTGGACATGCTCTCCGCCCCTTCAACCTACCCTCTAACCCCCCCTTCGTTTTCAACTGAGTTGTAAATACTGATGGTTTTCGCTGCTTTTACAGCCGTGTCACCCACCACCGCTCAAGATTCGACGTCAACCGGCGGTCCGTCACTCGAAACCCATGTGCAACAAGCTCGACCACCACGTCGATATCGCTCCCCGAGCCCTGACCCGTCACCCGACGAGCCGCAGACTCTTCCTATCCGACGTAGCGACGAAGCCGCTCACCGCGGTCATGCACAGCAGCACCACACAATCAACGCCGCCGCTGCTCGGAAGCCTCTCGTAGCACAGCCAAACATGCCTGGTCAATCCAGCCCACGACATGGTCCTGGGGACCGGTCCAGGACACCCTCCGCTGCTGATGGCTCGACCGAGACTGCCCCTTCAACCTTCAAGCCGCTTCTGCAAGATGTGTCCCAGTACACTAACCCGCATTTATCCCCCGACAAGGACAGCACCACCCTCGAGGAACTGGCACATCTCGTGCGACTCTCCAAGTACCAGGAGCGCAAGCGCGCCAACACCCGCCTTCGTCTCCAGAGGAGTTTGGTTTCCACCGCTCTGAGCGCCCGCTTGACTCGATGCGGCGAGATTGCCCACCGGTATCTCGTCGAGAACTTCCGCAAGGACGACAAGGACAACTTTACCGCCCTCTACAACGCCATCCACGACGTGCGCAACAGCTGCGACGAGCTCCGCCGATATGCCCTCCTGGACCCCGAGATGGAAGCTCTCGCCTCCCCCGCCCTTGGCTCCTCGGATAACCTAAGTACACCGACTAACTCTATAGCTGGAGCCAACCCTCTCAAGACTATGACGCCCTTCTTTCACGACATTTCTGCCTCTGCCCGGGACACTTTTCTTGACTTTCTGACCCAGCTCCGCACGAACCCGGACTACTTGGCTACTCGCATCTGTTCCCTGACCAGCTCTGAGCTGAATGCCTTCCTAAGCTACCACAAAGGTTTGGAACCCGTGGAATCCGTGCTTCCCTACCATGGCCGGTCTGGTGCGAGGTCTCACGCAAGCGCGTCCGGGAGAGGCACTGCTGCCGCGGATATCGAGCGACTCTTGTCTTTCCAACGCCACGACCCCCTCTCTATTCTCATCCACACCTGTTTCGCCAACTCTGCCGGCCCCGACAGCTCCGAGGACCAGCGACGAACGGAAATCTGGGCAACCGCCCTGGCCCGACTAATTTCAGAGCCAAAATCCACCGGCGAGCACTTTCTCATTTCCGTTCTCAACATTTGGACTGCCATGCGCGATTGGTCTGGAAAGTCCAACATGGAGTGGTACCTCATGAAGATCCTAGAGGATGGAGCCTTTCTTTTGGACCGGGCCGAGGATCAGCACGGCACCCGCTTTAACCTCTCAGATTGGAACCATTCGGACGAGATCGCTGCCAAGGAATTCTACGAACGAGCAGTCAACCAGCTCTTCGAGCTGGTCGACGATGAAGATGCCACTGGAATTCCCGAGGGCCTTTTGGAGCTTGGAAACGCCATCCTGCGCAAGCTGGACAACAAGTACGTGGAAAACACTTCCCGCTGGTTGGTTTGGAGATGTCTCTTCTTTGTCTTTCTCCTTGGTGTCATCATTCACCCCGAGTCCTACGGCATGCTGGCCGAGTATCACATCACCCCGTATGCTCGTGAGAAGATTCTGAAAAAGGTGGCCATGAAGGCCCACGAGTATGTATCCAGCATGTGGAGCGGAAAGCCATCGGCGACATGCGTTCCCGTGGACGTTCCTCCGAAGATCAAGGGCCATGTGGAGAGCATCCTCGCCAGATTCCAAGGATCCCAGTCCAAGGTGCCCGCTGCCAAGCTTCTGCCTGCGAGATCCATCACGTCCTTGAGGGAAACCATGGAGGTCCATCCCTATTTGGTTATCAGCCCTGCTGACTTAATGACTCTGGTGAATGCCATCTTCCCAGAGAGGAGACCCCAATCGTCTGCCTCGAGCACTTTCAGGTCAGGTCCCGCGTCCATCTCTGGCATGTCGGCCATTTCTCAGCCTATCCCCATGAACAACCCGAGGAACAACTTTGAGACGGCTTCCATCATCAGTACCAGCGCCTCGTCCGTGTTTAGCGACGCCACTGCTTCTCGAGATGGTTTCATGGATGAACAAACTTCGATCACTCCTCAGAGATACTCTCCCCCAGCCGTGGACTCGGAAATGCAAAAGCGCCTGGGCAAGTACGAGGACGACGGATACCGTCTCCGCCTCGCCATTCATGAGATGACTCAGAACCTCGGTGCTGAAGCTGTTCGTGGCTCCTGCCACCCCTGCGCTGAACGATGGGTTGTTCTATTTATTTCCGCCGACGGAAAGAGTCTTTCTACGCAAATGACTTTTGACCCCGAGGACGAGCTCGATGATGAAGAAAACTCATCTAGCACAGACACGGATGACGATGATGTTCCCGAGGGCCCGGAGCTCGACAAGGACTACCATCAGCTACGAGACTCCATTTTAAGGCTGGTGGAAGACTACGAGATTCCTCGAAGCCTCGAACCTGAAAACAGCCGGACTCAACTGAGCAACCGTGCCTCTGGACTCAAGAGGTACAAGTCAAAGACTAAGATCATCACACCCGAGAGATCAATGGCCAGTCGCAACCCATACAGGAAGCAAAACGGATTTGCTGGTACAAACTCCGGGTCAAAGACGGACTCAGCCGAAGCTCAACCCGCCAAGGATGAGCCAGAGCCTGTTCTGATCACCATGTTGAAAGCAGCCTCGGCCCAATCCAAGGCGCTCGCTGACTTTGTGTCGTCTCACCAGTACTGGAAGACGCTCAATCAACTGAATGCATTGGCTTCACCCTCCTTGCGCGAAAACGGCTTCGCAGTGCTCGTCAACATTTTCTCCAGAGGCCCCCGAGACTCGATTCGCCGATCGGCGTCGGCTATTGAGGAGTATGATGCTTGGCTCGTCTGGCTGAAGCAGAGCCAGGAGCGCCATGAAGGACTCATTGACCTAATGATGAAGCGCGTGCGAGCCGTGCGCGACAAGATGTGGTATGTGACGGATGTGCGCAACTCCAAGGAGTTTTCACACAGCCGCGACATTTGCCAGGCCCTCAAGACCATGGGCATGCCACGACGCTGGAACTCTTTCCAGCGCTCCCGTGCGAACATGGCGCGCGTGCCAAACTCATCATACTTATACCGAGCTGAATCTCAAATCATGGATCTATTGGCGGCCACCGAAGAACAGGGTGGCCCAAATAAGCTCAGTGATGACCAGGCTGAGGCAACCTCCCTGTGGCTTCAGAAGTACGGCATTCAGAACTTCTGCCAGGGCGAAGAGAGAATCCACCGGTTCTGCTGCGAGGTGGATAAGTGCATCTCAAAGCTGGTCGGAGAAACAATTCGCGAGGCCCCGGTTTTGTGGTCGAGCGATCTATACAAGCGCGACAAGGCTGCCCTAGACCGCATCAGAGCGAGAGAGCGAGAACAGTCCTGGGGCGGAGATGATGCTGCAAGTGTCATCAGCGACCAGGATCGCAAATTCGCCTCGCCAAACCGGCCGGGCTCGTTTGCCCGAGACTTGCGGAATTTATCTATGCACAATCCCAGCCAACAGTCGCTCGATTCAATGCGCCAGAGCATCCCAAGAGCAAGTGCCACTCTGTCAGACATTTTGGATGGACAGGAATACTTTGATAAGGTATCTCCGGCTCATACAATTGACTCGGCAAGCACTTTCTGGTCGCCATTCCAACCTGTCATGTCTCCTGGCTCGGGAGCGTCTCGCGGTTACTCGCCTACCACCAGCTTGACCAATCTATCAACTACTTTCTCGCATCCTCCCTACCACAACCATGCTCCGTCCACTTCGAGCTTCTCGACTGGACGCCCAGCCACGGCCGCCTCATCCAATGAGACTGTCTTCCAGCAGCGCGGGGAAGACGAGAAGAGCCGGTTCCTCAGTGAGCTGAAGCAATCCCTCACGAGTCTGCTGCTTTCGGATCTTGGCAACCAAGTCTTTGCCCGCGGATCCGAGACAGATGCGTGGTTTGAGACACTCGGTCAGCAATGCATTGACCGTAAAGATGCTATGGACCGTCGAGCCAAACGACGATCCGAGAAGCGAAGCTCTGGACGACCCAGAGTCATTGAGAAGAAGAAGAGCTTTGGAAATCTGCGCAACGTTGGTGACCATTTGTCAGACCGAGCGTCAGAGGCATCAGAGACTCCGTCAATTGCCATCAACGATGGTTCGGCCACAAATGATTCGACGCCTCGCTTGTCTCCGGCCAAGGAAACAAATGAGTTTCCGTTCAAGAAGGCTTACCAACGTTTACTTAACATGTTCTGTGTTCACCCAAACCCATATGCGAAGTTGAACGCTCTGCATGAGCTGGAGAACCTCATAGTGGCCTCACTGCAATCGAGTGACCGCAAGAGGCCCCGTTGGAACAGGTCCGACGCTGGATCGAGCGTTGTTTCTGAACACGCCAACAAGGCTCGACCAACGGCTCTTGAGGGAACCATCGATCACATCAAGGAGCGGCGATCTCAGGCTATCCAATCCCAGCTGGATATGCCATTGTTTGGCCACCACCCATCTAGACAGAGCAACTCTGAGACACGGTCAATAATGTCTGGTGCGGGCCACACCGACGCAATTACGAAGGAGCTCCAAGCGCTATTCCGGGAGGCATCGATTCGTCCCAAGACTCTCTTCCGTGACCTCCAGTTTATTGCCTCCTTCGTGCCACCCACGGTTTTGGATAAGCCGGAACGTGGCAAGGCATTCTGGAACACGGCACTGGCAGCCTTGAAGCTCAAGTCAGAGGTATGCCGCACCATGGTGGAAATGGCTGACGACGTTGTCGCGGTACATGCGAATGTGCGCAAGGCATACGCCGACGCGACTCCGGGTGACGCGACACCTTCATCCACTGGCACACCTCCACCTCCATCAACTACTTACAAACTTGAAGACGCTGGCAAGATGTGGACAATTACAGCCAAGGAAGGCTTCCCAACAGCGCAGCGCGAGCTTGCACTCTTTTACCTGTCCAACCCCGAGTATGTGGAGCGGACCACACTGCCACTGTCTAAGCCTCGAGAGGTGTTTAAGCAGACGGTGATGGACATGTACGGGCGCAGTGAGCGAAGCCGGATGGGCCCTAGCGGCCCCGGCGGAAGTGGACACGGCCTCGGTGGTGGAGGCAGCGGCCCCCGAGGATCCGGGATGGGAGGAATCTCTGGGGATGGCAAGGAGAGCGACGTGCGCAGTGACCCGGGGCTGATGTGTGTTGCGGTTCACTGGATGGAAGCAGCTGAACATGGGGGCGATGAGTTGGCGACGAGTTTCCTACGTCAGAACGAGTTCATGGGGGGACTTGGCTGAGTTTATTATACCCATACCACACATTGTTTTGGATTTCATCATTTGGACGATTACGCACGCATGGCATAGGAGCAATCATTTTTTGTTTTTGTTTTTTTGAAGAGGACGGGAACATGCCCCCCTGGCGACGAATTACTTGAGTTTTGAACTTTGACACCTGTTTACTTTTGCTTTTTCTTGGGCTTGGAATATCTTTAGAATGGTTGCATGCTCGGACACGATGGCTTTTACTCTTGTTTTTTGCAACTTGCAGTCGACTATTGGCATTTATTTCTCTGATAGGAGAAAAAGTGTGGAGGATATACCATATACCAGGATTTTTGTTATATCTGAGCAGTACATATACATATGCTGATTATTTTCGATCCCATCTCAGCAGTTTGGGACATCTGAATAGAGAAGGGGTGCCTAATGAATTGGCAAATGCGTTGCAACCCGAATGATACAGTGTGCATGTCGTCGGTCGAATATTGTCGTGTGGTCTGAACACTGTGCATTTTGGTAGACGCAGGGCTGTCGAGCATAACGGGCCAGTGAGATGGCCGCCAACTTGCAGGGCGTTCCAGGGGGCTTCGGCGCCGCCACCAGTGCAGTGCATGTTGTTGTTGTTGATGCAAGCCGGTTGACATGTTTGGAGCAGCCTGCATCCTGCACCGCGCCTCGTTTCTTTTCTTCTCAAACCACACTCCTGCCCGCACATGGGCACCAATCTCTCGCCGACGAGACCTCGAGGTAATTGGACTCGCACCCACCGGACAGCCATCGCCATCGGAGCCATCGCCGCCCACCCATGGCCTGCTTACCTGCTTATAGCCTGTGAGGAAGCGTCGCTAACAGGGGCTCCTTAGTGCTCCCCATTTAACCCGTTTAACGGGGATCGACTGAACCGCCTAGGGCCTTTGCTGCCTGCTGCCCGCCCCATCCCATCGCGACCGTGAATGCCTATGGACTATTGGGATGACAAGCTGATGAACCAGGTGACAGGCTGACCATAAATAGATAGTCTTGGACGCACCGCGTTCATATTTTTTGTCGTCCATCCACATTTCCCGCCGCAAGTCGCCCTGGGCGCCAAGTTCTTATCTCAACAGCCTGCCAACACCAGCACCAGGTACGTTTTAGCTGACGCCACACTGGGCTCTCCTGCTCATGCAACCTCAACACGTAGCCCACCACACAGCACAGCCATGGCCGATACGGACACCAACATGGCCGACACCAATGACCCGTCGGTCCCCACGGCAAGCTGCCCGTTCCAAAAGGTCCCTCTTGAGGTCTTGCTGCGTATTACCAGCTTCCTCAGGACGCCTGAGCTGTGCAAGGTCCGCCTGACGTGTCGGTCGATTGAGCGGTCCCTCCATATCACCTTTGTCAAGGAGTTCTTTACTCGCAAGCAGTTTATGCTCTCCGACGACAGCCTGCAGGCCCTGGTTGACATCTCCAAGAGCCGTCTGGGCGAACACCTGCGCATGGTACAGTTTGGCCTCGATCGCTATCCAACTTATATCCCTACCGCGCGCGATGATCAGCGCCAATCCAGGTTCTTGTTGCGTCATGCAGGCATGTTCACACTCTGGAGCTCTGGCTATCATCGCGACATGCTTGCCGAGGCCTTTAGAAACCTCGCGAATCTGGAGGATATTGTCATTCGAGACTTCAACTCCAACAGACGTACCCGTGATGGCGCACACAGGGAGTGGACCAGCTATGGATCTACCACGGCCGCTGAAGAAACGGGCGTCCACGTTGCCCAAGCATCTATCAACGCTTTTGAAGACTCTGCCATCCCCTTTAGCAACAATATATTCCCCGCTGTCTTGTTCGCTCTTGGACAGTCTGGGGCGAGGCCCAAAGGCATCGAGGTCATGGCTAGAAAAGGGAACCACCTGAAAGACTTTGCTTTCAACGTGCCTCCCTACATGGAGCCCTCGGTCCTACCAGTTCTCGAGAATCTCCAACTGCTACATCTTGATATCGACCTGATGTGGACGCGCACAGGTTTTACGCATGGCACCGTTCGCCCAACTGTAATGGCCGACTACTTCCTGTGCAAGTTCCTCTCGAAGACACCCAACCTGCGGAATTTGAGGATCAACGAAGTTAATAGCGAAGACAAGGTCCTCAAACCACTTCTAGAGTGGATAGCCAGGCCCTCTACTGCTCCAGCGCAACCAGCCTCTCCCCATGTACCTGCCATTCCGCCCCCAACATTCCCGCACCTGCAGGAGCTCAATTTGGGACACATGAACTTCGAGGCTCCAGTGGTTATCAACCTTCTCCAAAAGCTTGCACCTACGTTGAAGAGATTCGAGCTTAACAGGGTGACGCTCGAAATGAAGCTATCCAATGATCACTATGGCGCCCCGCCCAAGAAAAGCTTTTGGCATGCATTCCTCGAGGATCTCGTGTCTGTCCCTGGTCTAAATCTGCACCACATTGGAATTAGGGCTGCTCAGCAGATGTGGCACCAACGTCACTTAAAGTCAAGGGTCTCCTTTGATGGGAAGGCATCGATGTCGTATACGGGTCCCGACTGGAAACATTTTATTGGCGAGACGATTCCCACTGTTGTGGTTCATTTTGTGTACGATGCGGGTGCCCCGATCAATGACGACGATGATGAAGACGGTGAGGATGACGGTATTTGGGACCAATATGCCCTTGATCTATGAATAAAAAACCGCCATGGCGGGTTGCTGACTTCTGGCTGTCCCTTGCAGATGAAAATGATGATGATGATGATGGCGACAATGATGCTGAGGATGAAGAATGATGGACACTCCCAAACAACGGAGTGGCTGACTTATTTTTACGTTTAGGACCGCTTGAGCACCAGCTCCTCCAAGCACTCGTGGGCCAGCTCGACGAAGAGAACATTGCCATGTTAGACGACCCGGTGGAATGGATGTTACAAGACGTACTTGCAGCGGGGTTGGACGCTCCTTGAATGGAGAGGGAAAATACTGGCAACGCGACCGGATGGACACCGATTTGGGTTTGTGGGTTGTTGACGGATCAATTGAAATGATGAATGGGAAATGGGTTTAATGGAAATAAAATTGGTTGCAGGAGAGCTTTCTGGTGGCAATGTTGTATTGAGAAGGACTTCATCTCACGAATTATGAATGTGAAGTGGACGATGGCTTCACTTTAGCTGGCTGGCTTGACATTACTCAAAACGTGCTGTTCCCAAATACAAATATTTTCACATTCAGGACAGCTTTCACCGATTCTTAATACAGGGAAGCGACAAGAACGATGTTCCGTCATGTGACGCGTTCGCAAGCACCCTTTTATCTCTTCTGAGATCAAGGTCGACAGATGATGTTGGGAATCCAAGTAGTAAGTACGTCAATGCCGAACCTAGCTCGACCTAGGAAAACGACAAGATCAAAAGGTGAACGAAGAGACGTTGGATCTTCGCGGGGACTTGAGCGAGATCCTCGCTGACTTGTTGCCAGCACAAGGTGTACACATGACAGCGATTCAGATTTTAAACACCATGAATGTTGTCTCTTGTCAACTGACCTACCTTTTTTTGTTACTTCGCGGGTTGCTGATGTGAGTGAGAACGCACTTTGGGCCAATACCGCCCTCATTCAGTTGTTGCTGTACCACTACGACAATCATAATTTGACTTATCGAGTTCACAAGAGACGGACGGAAGGAAGAGCGCACTCAAATAAAACATATATTTCTCCTTTTTTTTCTTCTAAAGTTGGGCCACCTCATCCTCATCGTGCCTGGGGTGGTGGTGCCTGGGGCGGTGGTGCCTGTGGGCCTGGGGTGGTGCCTTTGAGGGCACGCTGTTGGTCTTTTTTTTTTTCCGGCAAACGCGGGCAGTGTGCCCACGTACTTTGCACTACGATCAATGTTAGGATAAGTGAATATCAAAGGTAGAAACAGTAACAAAACAAAAAAGAAAGAAACATCAAAGGGAGATGGGAAAGAGAATAACTCACGTAATTGCAAATTGGCCCTTTCTTTTGGGGGGGAGGGCCCTGCCTCCGACCCCCACCCCCGCCGCCGCCGCCGCCGCCCCCCCCATTGGGCTGCTCTACTTGAACGAATATGAAGTTAAAATGGTTGACGGTTCCGGACATTCTCTTGTTGTTAGAAATCGATGATTCTTGCTTCTGGAGGATGGCCGTACTTACTTGACGTGCAGGCTTCGTGTTTGT
>NAGG01001520.1:0-18704 GCA_003031705.1 Calonectria naviculata
CCCTTCCCCCGTATAAGCCTTTTGGATGGGTCAACATGTTTGCCTTGCTCGGCTGTGAATCACTTCAATAAAACGAAATCGATCTGCCGTTTGAGTGTATTTCCTATACCACACACAGTACGCTAATTCGTCCACTAAACCCCCCACTCATGCCTCTTGATTCCACCGTAAAATACCTCGGTCCCGCATCATATGATCATAAAATTTAGTAGAAAAGAAACCATGGTTCACCATGTGTTTGTATTCACTTCCATGTGAAGTGGTCCTAACATACGTGGGCAGTTTACAGGAGATGGCCTCGCAAATCAAAGCAAAGAAGGATATTCTATTATGATGATGCACATACCGGACATCATGACATATCTGGCTATATCTAAGATCCAAATGTCACGACCCTAGAAATACACAAAGCACATACTTAACTCTGGGGTGTATTGATGCAGAGGTGCATCCGCGTAGATGTTTCATGTGAGGAGCATTTCCCAACAAAAAAAAAAAAATACAGGTATCAGCATTTCTCAATAAGATCTAGCTACTGTTTCTTGGTCAAATTATTTCAGCCTATTGAGGTTTCTTACATTCAACCGGCTGATACTCCTGCCAATTCGCTCTGTAACAACAGTGGGTGCACAAGTCAATGCAATCATCAGGCTTAAACAGCAAGGCGCCAGTTTCTAAATGGCCCTCGCATTCATTCTTCATGCATCAATTCTGAGTTACAGAAAGCTCCAGAATAGACGGTAACATTGATTCACAGACTAGGCATACTACTGAAATAAAAGTGTCCCATGTTGCCTCATACCAGAACTGACTTGACCGAGACACTTTCTCCCGCCTGGTCACCGTACACATCAGTATTACACACAACAAAACCCTAAATAGATAAAGAAATCGATTCTGTAGCCATCCTGAATGCCGATCTTATCGTAGATAATCGCCAACTGAGAAGCCATGGAGAAGTTGTCGCTCAAGCTTGACGTTGCTACCAAAAAGATCTGCGAGTTCTGTGTCATTACTACTGTCCCGTCTGCTAATTCTCAACAGAGAACTCCAGATGCTACAAGCCATGAGATGAGGGCTTGCGTCCCTGTGTCAGGCTTCGGCACGCATATGTCGTGGTACTTAGGCAGTCCCTTCCAGAGATGTTGCGAGCAAGCCGAGCCTGATAAAATGTTACAAGTAACCAACCTCCTAAACTTCGGCTCTCGGGGCCTAATTTAGAAAATGGGTCCAAACACGTTTATTTCAGATCGTTTGTGAACCCCTCTTGCCGCCGCGCCTTAGGAGCTCGCCAACCCGGGGAACACCACTCTCAGCCATCGCCGCAGAGAGGGAGCATGCCGCAAAACATGTACCTACAATGCCACTAAGTGATTTCTACCACAGCTGGACAGGGATTTAAACTTTGGGATTACAAGAAATCGTTAAGAAACTTGACGATTCTTTGTTTGAGCCTAAAATAGGACTGATAACTTGGTGTCAGCACCCCCAATCTTATCCCTCACGATATGTGGTGGAAACAAACAATTGACCTTGTTCTAAGATTTCTTTTTTCGCAAAATTCGCACGTTTTCAAAGCCCAAACTGTTTGGCATACTAGAACAATATGACTGATCATGTAGGTGCTAACTTGTGTCTTCACGTTCTACGTCATGGATATTGAGACATCTAAGGAAACATTTCGGGTTTGTTCATTCCTTTCCATGCCGAAAGCTACCCTAAAGTCTCCGCGTTTCCCACCACGACTACAATGTTAGATGGGGAGTTTCTTGGATCTACAAATTTGGAACACTTTGATGCCTTTACCAAACTCATATAGGTATCAATAAACAGCGATTAAAGTCGGATCGTATACCCAGTAAATTTTAGAACTTGGCGGTTTTTCGGTGAGTTGGATACCAGTGATAATATCATAGAGCGATGTATATATTTTTGACGCAACATCCAGCCAGTGCTATCACCTGGAACAGAGTGAGCCCTGATTAAAGGGCCCGTGATGAAATATCGTTCATGCGTTCAGTGAAAGAGGTGTATCGCGCACGAGAGAACATCTAGTTCCGAAGAGAAGTCTAGCTAAACTAGTCATTAGACGAATCAAGCTCGGTTATCATATCAAAAAGAGATTAGTGCATCAAGCTTTCAATATAAATGTTATTGATTCGTAAAAAAGGTTTTTTTTGTTTTTTTATTTATTTTTTTTATTGAGGGCTGTCGAGCCGAGATGGATTTGGGGGGGGTTAAGGCCGTCAAAGCACCTTCAGGGCAACAAGCCAGCATAAATGGTGGACAGAAAGCAAGACGAGGAAGGAGAGTATCAAATAAAGGAAAATATAAAGTGAGACAGGTATAAAAAAGAATGATGCCCATTCCATCATCTACCCGCTATAATGAACATCCCGCCAGCCATGTTTCTTGTATAACGACCACCAACTTAGGGTAATGTGTTTACAGGAAACGTGACGTTCAACAGTACGAGCACACAAATTTCATTTATAGGTAATCATGTTCTATTTCGTTTAGTATTCAATTTCCCACCCAGTACCGTGCGCCTGAGGTTACACACGCAGCTAATCTCTAAGAAAGGAATTGTCTCCAAAAGTTTCCCAACTCGGACTATTGGGCCACCAAACAAGGATTCAAAAACATACGCTTTTATTTCAGATACGACATAGATGTTATTTTAAAAAAGCCTTCTACCTCTTCAAAGTCTTCTGCTTCTCTGCGTCCGTTGCTACATTCCTTCCTTCAACCAGTAAGCCCTTCTTTCTCCTCACACCATCCATGTACCGCTTTGCCACATTTTCTTTGTCGCCAAATTCACCCAGGTCCTCCAAGTCGTCTTCGGTGAAGGGCACCCAGAAGGGGTCTTCGTCGAGAATCTCAAAGCCTGCAAAGATGAGCTGGGGCTGGGCGGCACCACTGGTACGCTTGCGCATCTCATCTGCGAAGCCAAAACTCTCGGCGACGGGGAGTAGGGCTTGAATGGTGAAGAAAGGTGTACCCTCCTTCATGGTCTCGTCGACTACGCGACCGCGACGACGAGTTAGCACATCGTAGACACGGCCGAGAACCTCGGTAGACGCCTGAATCTCAACGCTGTACATGGCGAGCATGAGACGAGGGGACCAGTCGAGAAAGCCCGAGCGCAGAGCCGACTGGAAGGTCTTGATAATTTCACCAGTGATGCGTCCCAGCTTCTCTCGGGCGGAGGCTGCTTCGTCTTCCGCGAGGTTGAGGGTGACATCCTCGACGAAAACGGCAACACCTTGGAGTGGTTCGTTACAAAGAGGACCTTGGGCGGCGGCGAGCTGGAAGGCATACAAAATCTTATCAGCGAGGTGAGCAGGGTGAAGTGCCTCTCCTGCATGAGGAGCAGAGTCGCCAGATTTTTCAGTAGCAAACGCCCTTGGAAGGATGCTATCCTTGGTAGCATCGAGCAGGAGGTTGGGACCAGTTCGTCGGGGGCCAAATGCAACAATCTGGTCAATTCGGTCTTTCCAACTCTCTCGCCCCTTGGCCTTCTCAAGCTTCTCCTGAAGCTGCTTCTTGAAATCCTCAACGGACAAGGTGTTGGCTGCGGCTCGATCCCCATCCACATCAATGTTAACATCACCTTCATTCTCGTCCTCTTTGGACTTGCGATCGTCATAAAGGCGTTTTACAGCATCTCCGTTCTTTAGCAAAAAGTCTGTAACCTTTGGAGGCAGTGGTTGAACACGAAGGGTAATGGTAACTTGCTTAGAGCTTGTGGTAGCCACCACGACTCCACGACCAAGCTCCTTGTTGACAGGTGGTCGCATCTCTTCGACTCGGACAATTGTCTCGCGGTAAGGCACGATTGGAGCACCGGCCTGGATATCACAGCGAGCAAATCTCTCCTTCAAATCTGTCAAGCATCGTTCGAGATGCAGTTCACCAGCAGTCAACAAGACGTGCTCGCCACTCGAAAACTGCTCATACTCTGCGCAGGGGTCGCTTTGTACCAGAAGACGCAAACCCTCAATCATCTTATCCAGATCCGCAGGGTTAACAGGTTCCAGAGCGACTCGGACGATGGGCTTCCCGGCCATGTTGACACCAGCCAGGTTTACGGCACCCGGAAGCTGGCTGCACAGAGTGCCAGACTTGAGAATCTTTCCTTCCAAGCCTCCAATTCCAAAAACGACACCAGCTGGAACAGACTCAAGAGACTCCAAGTTTCTTCCCATTAGCATGTAGAGCGCCGTGACAGTAACTTCTTGGGGTTCAGGAGCAGCATTTGGCTCGGCTGGTGACCACTTGGGAGGGATAACATATAGCTTGTCACCCACAGACAGTGTACCAGAGTAGATTCTCGCAAATCCAATCAGATGCTCAGGGTCAACAGTCTTCTCTTCAAGCTCGGGCGCAAAGTCGTCAATATTGACAGACTCTAGAGCCGTAGCCATATCATCAACCACGCCACCTTCGTTTGCTGCAGCTTGCGCTCTCAAGGCCTCGGCTCGCTTCTTGCGAGCGAGGTCTCTTGCCTCTTCTCCACTCATCTGTCCTCCGGGACGCCTCTTGTTCTCTGGAAGTTCACTCTCGGGAACGGACACCATCTTACTGACATATGCGACAACCGGATCGGATTTCTCGTGCTTGAATGAAATCATGGCATTCTTGACGTTTTCGTTGATGTGGTCAGAGCCAGGAGAATCTTGAAGCAGTTCAGGGAGTCGCTCGGCCTGTGCTGCAGGAGGAGAGGGCAAGGACTCCACGACGGACACCAGGAGAGCGGTCGACAGTGGCAGCCAGTTAGCAAAAACCGTAGTCATGAGCAGCCGAGGATCTCGAGCTCGGATAACGTGTGGCGCAATGCTAATGTTAAGAGACTTGGTGACTTTTTCCAGCAGAGCAGGGTCTCCTTTTCCATTGTCGCCACCAGTTGTGGCTTGGTAAACGGTCCATACAGGTTCCAAGACGAGCTGCACGAAAAGAGGCTTGAGATTTCGACCCTTCAGATGCTTGTGTCCCAAGACCTTCCTCGTCTTGGGATCTAGGTAGAAGTTTCCCCACAATACCTTTTCCATGACGCCCCTCTTGATACCCAGTTTCTTTTCATAAATGCTGGCGAACTGTCGGCAAGTGAATGCCCATCCATCAATGGCGCTGCTGAAAATGACATTGTTCTTCTCCGGAGCAAAGTAAATGTCCTCATCGTCCCTCTCTTCGAACTCGATATCACCAGTTTCGCCGACTTGGTCAGCGAGGGCTGACTCCTTGGCTGCCGTTGCTGCATTGACACGCTCCTCCATTTTCTCTCTCCAGTTGAGATCTTCCTCCATTCTTTCACCCTGGAAAAAACTTCCTAGAACAGCATTCACCTGCTCTAGGAGCTTGCTCAGATGAACATATGCTTCTGCAGGTGTCATCTTGAGCTCTGTGACCAATCTGTCCATCTTGTTAATGACAAGAAGGGGCTTTAATTTTTCGGTCCATGTTTGGCGCAAGACTGTGACCGTCTGACTGCATACACCCTCCACAGCGTCCACAAGTACAACAGCACCATCGCATAGTCTCGATGCGGTCGATACTTCACTGCTAAAGTCGATGTGACCAGGGGAGTCGATCAGGTTGATCAGGTACTCCTTGGGTTCAGGGGTAGCATCAGGGGCATTTCTCCGAAGCATGGAAAAGAACAGCGAGATGGCTGATGACTCCATGGTAATTCCTCGTAGTTGTTCGTCGGGCCTTGAATCAAGGTAACGAATCTTGCCGGCTAGTTTTGGTGAGATAATGCCATTTGTGGCCAAAAGGGCATCTGTGAGTGAAGTTTTGCCATGATCGACATGGGCCAAGATGCAAATCTAGAAAGATGTCAGTACCTACAACAACATTAAAAAAACAAAAAAACTATAGATGCCTTTGACATACATTTCTGATATCATTTGACTGCCTCTGGAGGCTAGCCAGCTTCTCTGGAGTCACGATAGGCATGATGGCAAAGAAACCCTGTCCCTACCCGGAACAGACCAAGTTCTATGTTTTAGAATTTCCTGACCAAAGTCACTTGGGTATTTTCTTAAGCTGAAGACTGGGACTCTTGGGGTGTTTTGAAGACCTCCGGTTGCCCGTATGGCTATTCGTTGTGGCGAAGTTGCCTGCGGCTTGCTCACAGCGTGTGACTAATCCCACCAATGGACCCTTCACGGACACGATAATCAGCAAGTTGATCTAGGCGTGCACTCCTTTGGGACAGCTCAAAATGAGCGAGAATGACTCATAGACACACACCTTGGATGACGTATTCTGCGTCCCTCAGCAGCAAATGCAAAATGTCAAAACACCACCAGAAAACGTCCAACCCAAGGCATGGCCCTCTCCTCGTCCCTCTGCTGCCCCGCTTCGCAGCTTCTTTCACCCCACCATGGCCACCCCGGTACAGCGCAATCGATAAGCAATTAACCACACCCACCGCCCCGGCGTATCGCAAGGCTCCCACCACAAGCCCTAAGCTCACGAAAATTCGCGAGCTGCGCTGGGCCCCTCGGCGTGCGTAAAATTTCGATACCCCTCACCCACGACGACAAGACGCGAGCGGCCAGCACCACGACCACGAGCGATCGCACAGGATGGCTACCTACCAGAACGGCGTGGCTCCGGCCCGCGCATTGGACGATGACAGCGACGTCGAAGAGGAGGCTCTCGTGGCCGAGTACAAGGAGCACGTGCAATATGAGGACGGCGACGACCTGAGCCGCACCACCTCGCTCAACATGGCCCAGCAGACCGACGACATCCAGGCTCGCCTCGTCCAGGCCGCCCAGCCCCTCGACTTCCAGGCTCCCCTCGAGACCAAGTTCCAGAGCTACGATGCCTACTGCAGCCTGTTCCACTACATCCTCAACTCGGAGGGTCCCGTCGACCTCGAGCCCCCGTCGGTTGGTCTACCCCAGATATTCGCCTTGCCGTGATTGGCTCGGGATGCCATGGTTGGGGACTAACAATTGTGTATAGTACTACTGGGCTTGGGATGTCATCGACGAGTTCATCTACCAGTTCAACTCGTTCTCCTCGTACCGCATGCGAATTGCCAGGCAGACCACCAACGAGGAGGAGCGCCAGATGCTGCGCGAGAACCCCAACACCTGGGGCTGCTACAGCGTCCTCAACGTCCTCTACTCCCTCATCCAGCGATCCCAGATCACGGAGCAGCTGGCTGCCATGAAGCGCAACGAGGACCCCATGTCCGTTGCTGGCGAGTACGGCTCCAAGAACCTGTACCGCATGTTGGGCTATTTCTCCATCATCGGTCTTCTTCGAGTGCACTGCCTACTCGGCGACTTCAGCCTGGCTCTGAAGACATTGGACGACATTGAGCTCAATAAGAAGGCCATGTTCGCCCGCGTTATGGCTGCCCATTTCACAACCTACTACTACGTGGGTTTCTCCTACATGATGATGCACCGCTACGCCGATGCCATCCGCATGTTCAGCCACATCCTCGTCTACGTCTCGAGGACCAAGAACTTCCAGAAGAGCGCCCAGTACGACTCTATCACTAAGAAGAACGAGCAGATGTACGCTCTGATTGCCATCTGTGTCGCCTTCCAGCCTACTCGTCTCGACGACACCATCCACAGCGCCCTCCGTGAGAAGTACGGCGACCAGCTGCTCAAGCTGCAGCGCGGCGGTCCTGAGTCTCTCCCCATCTTCGAGGAGCTGTTCCGCACCGCCTGCCCCAAGTTCATCTCTCCCGTTCCCCCGGACTTTGAGAACCCCGAGTCCAACATTGACCCCATGGAGCACCACCTGGCCATCTTCATGGACGAGGTCAAGACTAACATGTGGAGCCCCACCATCAAGTCGTACCTCCGCCTCTACACCACCATGGACCTCAACAAGCTGGCCGGCTTCCTCGAGGTCAAGCCCGAGGAGCTCCGCTCTTGGCTCCTGGTGACTAAGCAGCGCACCAAGCAGCTGCGATGGCAGGACCAGGGCCTGCTCGAGGGTGAGCTGGTGAATGTCAGCGACCTCGACTACGCCCTACAAGGTGTAAGTAAACCCCCAAACCCCCACACCGCCCTACGGTGCCACAGGCAGTCAAGTTACGACGCAGCCAGTAAAGGGGGCATTTTTGTTTTCAAGCCACGGAAGCTAACGCAAACCAACAGGACCTGATCCACATCTCGGAGGCAAAGGTGGGACGAAAGCTGGTGGACTGGTACCTCCGCAACCTGTCCCGCACCTACAACTAAGTGAGGGAGGGGGTAGACTTGGCAAGCCACATTTCCCGCTCACCCAGAGCCTTGGAACATGACGAGCCAGTTGAGCTCAAGGGCCAAGACGGGGGGGTGTTGAGCATTTGGAGTTGGCTCTGCATCAATTATGCAGGTGTGGGCCAACCGGTACGGATGCATGGCATGGCAACGGCGTCTCGGAGTTGGTGATGCTCGTGCAAAAGCTTGAGGATTTCCTCGAGATGGGCTGTATGTGAGGTAGAGATGGAACGTCCTCTTAGAGGCGATGGGGAAACCTGGAAGGATAAATCAAAAAGAACGAACCAATGTGAAATAATTGACGATTCGATGTTATGCCAAAGACTTGTTTCGCCAAGCTGTCGTGAGTGTCATTGTTCCCGGCAGTGAGGGGCAACCGGTGCCGAACTCCGCCTTGGTCTGGGCATCTGTTTGTGATAGATGCCAAGAATAGCTGAAGGCCCGGGGCGTCTCACTAGGGTTCGCGTGCAGTCTACTAGTCGACAGTAACGTTATCTCTGCGCTGGGTTCAGTTGAAAGGGCACATGTCCACGTGAGGAGACATGACTCCTATTTCCTTGTTTGATTTTTGGTTCGCTTCTGGCGCAGCAGCCTCGTAGCGTAGGACGCCAGGTCTTGGCGGGCCGAACGGTGTAAAACAACCACGAAACCAACTGCCGGGGGGGAGGCTGAAGGGCATCGTCAACTCGAAGGGGCTAAACCCAAAGCCAACGGTGCTTCCAGAAAGCGAGATCGGATCTGATCTCGGTAAAGCGAGGCGCCAGGCCCAGACCCCCTATTGCTTTTTTTTTACTGTGGTGCACACGTATTTTTTTTTGGTGGCGCCTGGTTCTGTGGACAATTTTCTTGTCTTGGTGTCTCACCAGCGGGGGCCACGTGCCCCAAGCCAAGGGTCCGCATGTCGATCGCCAGTGGGAGCGGTGCGAGGGCTATCGGGGGGACGATAGGGTTAGTTGATAAACTTGTTGCACACTTGACTACGGTTGGCTTGCACAGCACATGTGTGCTGCTGGGTGACGGGGTTAGTCGCGCCACCGTCGATTCTCGTGGCTACCCAACGGTCGCCGGCTCTCTTTGCAAGAAGTGACGACATGGCGTTCCGTTCCTCGGAAAGGAAATTCGCGTTGGGTACACCGTGTAGGAACCTTTGCGGTGGTCCGACTTTTTTTTTTTTTTTGGCCTCTGGCTTGGACGATCCCCTCAGTAGTCTGGGCCGTCATGATTGCTGACGCGAGTTGCCGTCCGTGACATCCATGGCTTAAGCCACACAGGTCGGCGGTTGGGCCGTCAGCCTCAACCAGGATGCGGGCGTCGGATGAGAAGGCAGGGACACTTCATGTGCGATGGGCTCGGCGACTGAGTGGTGGGATACAGGCGGGGGGCCCATGGCTCGTTGGACTGCCCGTGAGGTGACCTTGCCGTCATGGCTGATGGGAGCAGAGATTGTTGGGATAGCGGTGAGGTGAGGGCAAGGACAGGAGTTGGAGGCCTTGACCACTATCACGCAACTCGGGGACTGGGGGAGGACGAGATATTCGACCGAATATGGCATCGGCACTGTTGCGGTTGTACCGCGTAGCCTGTACCTCGGTGCGTGATGGCACTGCCTAGGTATGCAACTAGAGGACCGCCTCCGTCCTTGATAGGGCGGACTATGCGGAATTGGCCGTGTCGTAATATCCGTCCGCCGAGGTATCCGCAAGGGCATTCTAGTTGTGTATTCCTAAGCATCTCGGCGAGCCGCCCCAGCAGAGCTTCCCCAGAGTCGTCATTGACCAAAATGACACTCGGCATATAGCTTCTGTTAGCTCCGGATGTCATCTCAATGCTTCCCGGTCCCGGCCCCTCGAGTCCCGTCCGCCGGTGCAAAGTTTCCTTAGCCTCCTGCCTTAGTCTTGTCCTCAACCAACTGCGTTGGCTGTCCCGGAAAAAAAAGGGCAACAACCCCCCCACTCGGGGAGGCGGAATCCCTGGGGACAGTGGCCGAAGCCCTGAGAAGGATATCCAGCGTTGGTTTCTGTGGGTTGTATCTAGGAGGGTGGAATTTGTATGTTTTGTTTCTGGGACCTGGCAAGGGGCTGAGTACAAGAATCACAAGGCAATCTTGGCAGTTGGAGTGTGGTTTGAGCGATAGGTTTAAGATCACGTAACCGCAAACCGGTGGGTTCACTCTAATTCGCCCAGCGACGGACCTCAATAGGCTGCCTCTCGCAGCAGTCAGCAGTCACTGGTTTTGATTGAACCAAATCAGACGCCTTGGCAGACGACACCCCGACATGCGACGGCACATAAACTCTATTGCAGATGCTGCAGAAGTGTGGTTGGACCGAGGGGCACGCGGGCGGTACTATGTACACCGCGCGGTCGCATTCGGAGCTTGCACCCCGGAGGAAAGCCTCGGGGGTCGGGTCGGCAGCCCGGACATACAAGGGAGAGGCCCGTCTACGACCGCGGCTAGGAGCACAGGGGGGTTCCTCTGCGGTCGCGACCGGGCAGGGGACGTGGGGGAGCGACCCGGGCAAGGGAACGAGCTCCACAGGCGGGCGAGATCCTACGGGGGATGCCCGTCGTCTTTTTCCCACTGAATCTCGAGATTACGGTACATGTTGTCGTCCTGGCCGAGTTGGTTGGGTGCACCGGGAGGGCGGGAATTGGAGCCCGATGGCATGGCTGCAAAAACAAGGTGGCATTAGTGGCCCGGGACCGCCAAGGTAATTAAGTGGGTTCTGGCACACTGGGGGGGTTGCTGGCCACCCTATCGAGGCAGCTGGGAAATAGGATCAGCCTTCGTCGCTTGCCATGTGATGAGAGTTTGGGGGGGATAGGACGGGGAGAGCTAGGGGTGTGCCGGCGAGCGTGTGTGCGTGCGCGTGTGAGGGCCCCGAGTGTGTGTGCGGGCGCCGAGGTGTGGGTGTGGTGCTGGGAGGGAGCTAGTCGAGGAGTCATCATCATCTGGCCTGGGCCAGACGACGCAATTTTCAGCTTCCAGTTCCACTAGTAAAATATGACAATTTTGTAACAGACGGCGAGCGAGCGAGCGAGAGCTTTCTCCCTTACCTATGTGTGTGAAAAAAAAAGGGTGATGTGCAGTTGGAATTATTCCGCCATGGGGACCGACATACAGATCTAGCCAGCCGGATGCGAGACAGCCGACAGCCAATTGTTCGCCGCCTATTGCCCATCCCCTCGCGAGGCAGGCCCTTGGCCGTTTTCTTTCTCCCATCTTTAATCCTGCTGCCGCGTCTTGGCCTGCATGAGCGGTGGTGTGCCGTGCTGTTTGCGTTTGTGACTTCATGTGCATGGGCCAAGTCGAGAGTTGCAGACTGACACCTCCTCCACCAGGAACATCCCCAGCCAGGTAGCAGCAGCGGCAGGCTTTGACGTGCTTCTGGCCCAGAGCTGCTGCTTGTTGCTAGCCCGAGCCAGGAAGACTCGCCGAGCCCGTTGGTGTGTGCTCGCCGCCGCTTCACCTCCACACCTCAGCCCACCATGAGCAGCCATACAAATTCGACCGAGGTGAGCAAGCTGCACAAAAAGCAAAAATGGGGAAGCAGGCTAAGGAGGGACGGTATCGCGTTTAGGATGTGCTCTAGCGGCTATCGCATTGCTCTATCAAAAACTGGGATGATCATTCTTCCTTCACCTTTCTTCGGGCTTTTTTTTTTCTTGCTTGGCCCCCCCTCCCTTCTGTATTCCTAGTTCCCCCCCGGCTCCATCTGAATGCCACATTGTGAGTCCTTGCCTGCCCCAGTGGTCCTTCTGTCGGGTTGTGACGTGGACCAAGGGCCGATCCGTCTGGGCGTCTCCGTTCGCTGTTTGCATCTCGCCTCTTCCCAGCCCACTTTGGAGGCGACTGTCGTACATAGGCCCTAGAGCTGTCACAAAACCAACTAGGGAGTTTAGCTAGATGCGACGTGTGATTTTTGTCCCCCCTTTGTTCAGTATGATGCATAGATTATGTTTCGGTAACAACGCCATACGGACGGCCACCTCCGTAGATTTTGTAGACGAAAAAAACAAAACTGTCCAGGGCCCCCTCATCTACGAGGGATTCTTGCCAGCGTCCACTCCTCCACAAGCTGAAGCAGAAAAAAAAAATTCAACCACACCGTTCAATTCTTGATATTGCCGGGAAAGGAAACACCTACATATACCTAAACATCACGTCCCACACACTCCTTGCCTGGGTTGATCTCCTCGCACACCCCACTCCGCCTCCCCCATCTCGCATTCACACCCCTCCTCGATTAACCCATTCCTTGCCTGACTATAGCCTTACCTTGGACGGCGTCTGGGCTGACCCGTGCCCTGGCCTTGTCCGAGAGTCGTCGCACACTTTGTTTGTCAAGGTCAACTAGCCGCATCACCTCAACACACAGACGCTCTCCTGTCAGTCCTTCATCATTTTCTTGTCCCCTTATCTCGCTTCTCGACGTCTGTCACTGACTGACACGCACAGTTGTCGCACACGCGCCGAGCAATGTCCATGTAGCACCACCCACCAGTAACTCTCCACACCCTAAGCTGCCGACCATCTAGTCGTTCTTGGCTCTCAGCCTCTCGACCCCAACTCCACGCTCCGCCCAAACTATACTTGGGAGCTTTCTTTTCTCTTCCCTCTCGCCAGATATTTTTTTTTCTCCCACCTCTTCACCCTTCAACCTTTTTCTTCTTCTCTATTCACAACTTAATTCACGTACGCGCACCCGCCATCACTAATCGCCCCCTCGACCGACTGAAAGTCAAGCTACTCGACCGACAAAACGGCCCGTCGCATTCCCTTGGTCTCCCGCATACCCCTGCTTTTGCGCTTGCGCCTGTGCCTCCTACGTCTGCATCGGCATCTGCATCTGTGGCCGGCGTTTTTGTGAGGGCGTACGTACAAACGGCCTCGCTGCTGCCGACTGAAAGATCCAATCACTGTTTTTTTTTAATCGCCCCGGTCCGGCTTTTACCTGCCGCCCTCGCGTCAGCACATTCGCCTATCGCGCCTTGCCTGTACGGGCGAGACAAGGCGGGAGCTGTGCACTATTGAGACGGCTTCCCACGACACCCCTGGCGGCGAAAGTAGCACCAAGGAACTTTGTTATCGGCTTTTCTCTGCTGTGGCGTGGATCGTCCTCTTGCAGAGAACTAATAAAAGCAACCAGAAAAGGTTCCTGGCGAGCTCGTGCGAGGACCACCTGCCTACCCTGTCCAAAGGCCGACCTTGGACATAGCATCCATACCTCAGGTTGCCCTCGACTGTGCCTCAGGACAGTGAGTTGCCAAACTTACTTAGCTTGTACAAACCCACAGACATTTCCCACTGGCATTTCATTTCTTTCTCTGCTATATTAATTAAGGACTCGAACGCCGCAACTAGAGGAAGCAAGCAAACTGCAACCCACAGCTTGGCTTGATTTCCTGCAACCTTCCTCCCTCCCCCACAATCTGGACCCGGATCCGAGATGGCGACGACGTCGATTGTTCTTCCTCCCCCGATTCAACGCTCCGATTCCGACATCTCCCCCAAAACTACTGCACCGCCGAATGCTTCCAAAGACGAATATTTTCCCGATGCGATCACAGTCGATGGCTCAGCCACTAGCGTGAGGGCGAGTGGGAGCGACGGGGATGGATCGTCGGCGCGCAAGTCTAGCATCTCGTTCGCCGCCGACCTCCCGACAGCGCGCAGCTTGAGTCTCGAAAGCGCCGACGACGCCGCCATGGCCGATGTTATTGCTCAACTGGACCGTAAAGGTTCCATCAGCTCCGTCACCTTTCGACGGCCACGCAATCCTTCGTTGCCCCAAGGCAACCCTCAGCAGATGAGTGGCTCCCGTATTCGGGCCAGCTCGCCACCGCACCAGAGGTAAGCACGACCACAGTTCCTTACATGCTGTCTCTTCACTTCATTCGCCTTGCATTCTGTTTCTGTTCCTGCACATCTTTCGTCACTTTTGTCGTTTTTGTTTCAGAACCCCACCATCCCAGTCCCTGCGAGTTGGTTGGAAAGACGTTGTTTGTGATGGGTTTCCCCCAGCGTGCCAGACGAATTTCAACCGTCATTCACCTGCGTGGCTGTCTTCGACAAGATCAAAGACACCAGCATGAGATGGATGCCGTCCGGCCCTTTATGCGACCGTGGAATGGCGTCTCGGATCTGATATGCCGAAAATCTCGATGAATTTGCGCCGCTCTGGATAAACATTCCACCCACAGCCTGAATCACCGTCTCGGCCAGTCGTGCACTGCTTGCGTCAGGAGTCTCGGGAAACCGGCAATGGGGAGGTGTATCATGTTTTGGATTTGCCGTATCCTCAGCTTGTTAGTGCCGTATGCTGCGGAAGAAGATGTGTGTGGATAATCGGGACGGGACAGGAAGCCAACTATGCACATCATGGTTCTCCAGCAAGGCACTCCGAGTCGGAGGCAATCTATTAGACTTCCCCCGCTGAGTCACGAGCACTTGGAAGCGTCGAGTCGGCGGTAGTGGCAGTGACGGGATGCCGGCCAACTTCCTGACAAGCCCTTATCCGAATCCTTGTTAGGTGGGACCCTTGACCACGGGCCTCTGGCAGTTTGTTTTGTTCTAGCCTTTGGTCCCACCGAATATGCCACCGTTACCCCGCCGTTCTCGAATCTTGGGCCGTGGGGATGTCCAAAAAGGCTCGTCAGCTAGTTCGCTCTGCCTGGGTCAGGCCATCCATCACAGCCACTGGCGGCGACCGTGCTCGCTTGGGGGCTCTTTTAGCCGCAAATCCCGCAGGACATTCGCCTTCTTTCATCTTCAACTGTCTCATCCTCCCCTCCCACCCTTTCCCATCCGTTGTTTGGCTGCATTGCATTGCTTGCTGCATCATTTTCACCGCACATCCCTTTCCCCGTCCCGCGCCCACGCACCGTGGCACCCTCCCTGACAATGGCAACGGCGACGCTAACCGTGACCCCGCCCGACGAAAACAGATTCCAACGGCACATCGCCTTTGACAATGTCCCTGCAGGCGAACCGACCAAGAACAACACCATCTCCCTGACGCTCAATGTCCGGCACAAAGGTTATCAGCCACGCCGGAGGTCGCGCACCTTCATGGTTGGCGTTGACGAACATTCCTACTCGGACTACGCTCTGCAGTGGCTCCTCGACGAGCTGGTAGATGACGGCGACGAGATCGTGTGCGTGCGTGTCATTGAGAAGGAGATTCGCATGTCCGACAAGGCATACCAAGACGATGCGAATCAAATCATGAAGAGAATTATGGAACGCAACGGTTCCAACCGCGCCGTTAGCATTGTTCTGGAATATGCCGTCGGTAAACTTCACGGGACGTTCCAGAAGCTAGTACGTACTGTGTGAAGCCATTTCAGCCATTGAACATGCCCACTAACCAGAGGCCACAGATCCAAATGTACCAACCCGCAATGCTCATTGTCGGAACCAGAGGCCGTTCCCTGGGCGGTCTCCAGGGTCTGGTCAACACTCGCAACTCCTTCTCCAAGTACTGTCTACAATATTCGCCGGTCCCTGTGGTTGTCGTTCGACCAACTGAGAAGCGACTGAAGAAGAAGTCGAAGCGTGCCAACGACTCTACCAGACAAACTTACGTCGGCATGCTGGCTGCCACCAATGGCAAGCACGAGGCCGACAGCGAGGCTAGCAGCACATACGAACTCGAGGTTCAGAACTCGCCAGATGAGGAGGCGCACCAGGTCGCTCGCGTGCTTGGTCTCCCCGCCTCGTTTGACCCCACAATCAAGCCCCTCAACAGCAGTCTACTGCCCCAGGCTCGCCCTTCTGGCCCCGCCAGTGTCAACGGAGAGCAACCTTCTGCCAAGGACGCTGCCGCTGCGGAAAGCGACGACGAAGACGACGACGACGACTCTGCCGAGTTTGAGGTGATGACGGGCCAGCAGGCTCTGGACAAGCAAAAGCTGGAACAACTGCACAAAATGGAAGTCGGTGAAGCGGTCGCTTTCAAGATGAAGGTCGAAGAGGATGACGACGATGACGACGATGAAGGTTCGACAGACCAAAAGGCCACATCATAGAAGATGCGGGCCGACCACGACACAAAATTCACCACATACTCCATCAGATGTAGCCTCCCTGGCCCCGGTGATAGACAGAGATCTCAGGGCCGAAAGCCACCGTCGCCACACTACAACCAAGATGGCATTTTTGAATGCCTAGACGGTGGCGGGGAGGTTAATATGACACGGCGTGCGGTTAAAACAGGGCCAGCACGACGAATTGACACTCACCACTCAATGAAGAATGAAGCACAAGAAATGAGCTCGGGGTTGCTGATGAACACGCACAACTCTTGGAGCGAATTGGCCCGCTTTGATGGCGAGGCTCATGTCGAAAGCCAAGCACTTGCGGGGCACATGGATGCCCAACATGATTTGGAACAAACAGAACGAATACTTGGATCCACAGGGCCAATGACTGAGCGTCAGCATGGTGCGGAATCGAATGGCGGTTAGAAGCTGCCGAGACCAAGACAAATGACGACATATGCATGGCAACGACCCGCCATGGCTCCCCCCAAGGAGAAAGGTTTTGAGGACTTTTTGGAGGCGAGCTATGAAGAGACCAGGAGAAATAATCGACAACTGTTTGCGATTCTACGAAAAGATGTGCGACGACAAGTGGAGGAGGCCGATGTGGCTCACCGGCAGGACGCACTTGCTGAAGAGGGCATCCTGACGAGAGATTTTGCGTTTGAGGTGGGGAATGGAGATGGCAGAGTGGAAGAAGAGGAAGAGGTAGACGAGGAGCTAGTCAGTGGAAAGGAAGAGCGAGACGATGAGCAAACAGACGACTCCGAGGCGGAGGGTGTCGAGGCCGCATCCAAGCCGTAGGCATGGCTGACGGAGTGCTGTGGTTGCTCGGGCTCGAGAAGAAGGGACTGAAACATGTCCCGGGAGAAGGAGCCGTCGCACGGTCTGGCTGGGGCTCTGTCATGCACACGCAGTGGTAACAGTTAGTTGTGTATAGCGATTGATTGGCATTGATTGATGCAGCCGTGGGTTGTTGGTGACTCGTGATTTGCTACGTGAACGGGGAGTGGGTTTCGTGTTAATTGTCAGATGACTATTTGTGTGACGACTATCATGAAGTTGTTTGGAGGGCGGCTACGGGGTGCCGAGTCTAGAAGCAGACCAGAAACATGAAGGAGCCGGTGTGGGCATGGCATGGAAGCCAGCCGGTCAAGTCGAGTCCAGGGCTGGCTGGCTGGCTGGCTGGCTTGTGCGGCGTCGGTCCCATGCTCCCACGTTGCGTGGCCGCGGGGCAATGCTGGGCGATGCTGGATCGGATTTAGTGCATGCGGCCATGTTCCTACCAGATGTGCATGTGCAGACGTACGGCGTGTTGTAGCGTTCCCCGCGGCCCCGGCCGTTGGCTGACATTGGAAGGGAGATAAGGATAAGGGACCAGGGACTATCACCACCAACCAGCTCGTCGGCGTTTGCATGTGCGAGTGCCGTTGAAAGAAACGAGGCAATCAGAGTTTCGGGAGTTTCGGAGGCTCATTTGGGCAGCCCAATGGTGAGGCGCAACGATGGGCATGGACAGCGGGCGCTACGAGGCTGAGGGTGGTGTAGTTTATTCATGATTTTCTATCTTATTTCCCTCCCGGCGTCACTGACGTCGTGCTGCAGCATGCGACGATGCCTGTGCTAAAGATGCTTGGCGCACTGGGATTTGGGGAGGCATGCAGGGAGCCTGAGGCAACCGTGGGGGGGGGAAGGGAACAAGCCGCATGGGATGCCTCGGAGGAAAGCTGGGATAATTGCCTGACCTGACGATAAGGAAAGAAAAAAATCAAAAAGAGCTACGCAAAGGACGGAGGCTTTCCGGGGCAAAGGTGGTCCACGGATGCGCATGCGCAATCAACACGTCAGCTGCCAATTCTGGTGCTCGTCGCTGATCCCCCATCACGCCGCCGCAGGGGAAAATTGGGCAAGATACTGACTGCCCTGATCTGCTGCACCTCTCTCTCCCTTCCCTAGCTCTCTCCCTCTCTCTCCCCCGCCTAGTGTTTCGTCTGCTCCATCGCGCGCGCTGACGCATAGCTCGGGGCTGTCGAAGCAGCAGCAGCAGCACGGGCAATCCATACTAGTTCTGTGACAGCGGCACTGCCTTCAATTGGTGACGTCGTTTTCTGGGCGCCCACCACGGACACCACTTTACGGACTGCGACGCTTGCTGCTTGTTCCCTGTCCGTCTGCCGTTGCCGCCGCCTCACTACCTAGAACAAGATCGCCCATCCCTAGAGACAACCGATTCAGATTCACCCAACACGACAAAACACAGCACGACGATTCCCTCCCCCGCCGATTGAGAAGAACGCATCCCTCCGACCGATTCATCACTTTCAGTCCACCCGCGCAAACCGCCCCGGGCGGTCAAAGTCAAAAGCTCAAAGCCGGCGGGCGACACACAGCCTCGCACCCGCACCATACTGTCGACAATCT
>NAGG01001523.1:0-35512 GCA_003031705.1 Calonectria naviculata
CCCTCCCAAGGAGGAGTCCATTAAGGTCTTTTCTGAGGTCCTTCCTGACCTCAAGAAGAAGCTCGTTCATCTCCGCCATGAGTACAACAGTATGAAATACTTCGTGTCTTTCCGTATCAGCTCCCAAAAGCTAACGCAGTCGACCCCGCAGAGCATGAACCTGAATATTTTGCGGCCGTGGTATGTACTACCGCTCGTCCTTCAGACAGTCTAACTAACCATCATGCCCGTAAAGGAGGGCATCAGCGACCATGAATTGGCCGGGTTTGGCGTTGATGACATTGAAGCTGTTCGGGTTGGCCAGACGGCGTATGGCATCCACCTATTTGCCAAGATCCGCATCCCCGCCCTGCCAGACGACGGCCCAGCCTACATTCACGTCCGTGTGTTCACCACCGGCAGCGGCAGCGACGACACCTCCGAGTTGCATAGTATTCATACGGAGGAGAAGGAATATCCAGATGGCGACAAGAAGTACCGTGCCATATTCACAAATGACGATGAGCTTGAATGGTTTAACACTTGATATGAGAAATGAAATACAAGGGAAAAGACAACTCTAGGTCTTTTATTTTCAGTGACGCACAAACGCGCACATGTACTCTTTTTTGGTGACCTGCCTGCGCCCGTTGTGGTGTCCATACTATGCAATTCAATGGAATTATGTGCCTGCTTCTTACAAGTCGTCCTCTCCTGCCAAGAGCTCGGCGTAGTCGTCGACAGATGCAAACATCGGGAGTTCCTTGAGCTGCTTGCGCCTTGACTTGGGCTTGCTCTTGCTGCTCTCAGCGTCCTTGACTTCAAATCCTTCCTCATCCTCGGCGAGAACTGCGCCGCCCTCCTCATCATCTGTGCCTTCAATATCCACGCTCATATCGTCGTCCAGATCACTCTCCAGATCCAAGTCGGGCTCCGATCCATCAGAGGCCATGTCATCTTCGTCAAGATCGTCAAAGCCAAGATCAGAACCGTCCGCATCAGGATCAACGCCAGGCTGGGCTGCAACGAGGGCCTTCCAGATCTCGTCTTCTTGTTCATCGTCCTGCTCTTCTTCACCGACTTGTGTCTTCTTCTTTGTCTCCTTGCCATCTTTGTCGACCTGCTGGAAGTATTCGTGGAAAAATACGTCTTCGGCAGCAACATCCTCCGCCTTCTTCTTCCAGAATGCGGCAGAATTGACTGAAGGCGCAGACACTCCAGGTCCCTTGCTCCCAAGCCAGATGTCGCCAAGATCTTTGCTTGCACGAAGGGGCTGCATGATGGATACACCTTTGGAGGAGTCTGCTGCCTTGGGGTTTCGGTAGACAAATTTGTCCAAGAATCGAATAAGAGAGTGGCTGTCTAGATCGGGCTTCTGTGCCTTTTCCTTAGGCGCAATCAAATTGGATGCAAAGACATTGACCGAGGGATGATAGTGTCCTTGGAGGGGGACCTGCTTTAATTAGTTTCTGGTGCACTCATATCTTTGTTGTGTTACTTACCACCTCCCACAAACAGCTTCGACTGGCATTGCTGTGTTCGGGGTCTCTCTTCCGGCCGTCATAAACAGGGCGATCGCCCTCAGCATCGTCATCAAAGATCGACTCCTCAGGCTCCTCTATCAACGTTGCGAGATCGGGGAATGTCTCACGTAGATGGGAAACAACGTAGAGAAGTCCACAAACGAATGGGGGCTGATGAAGGCCGGAGATTTGAAGCATTCGCTTGGCAAAGGCTTTCACCCGACGGGTATCAATATCGTTCTTTAGTGCGCGGAGAAGTAGATTCAGGTACAGAGCCTGCTTGGACGAAGTCACTAAGCGAGGATCTAGGAGAGATTCGTATAGAGTTCTGTAGAACCTATCGTTTGCGAGGTTCTTGGCTGAAGAGATTTGTTGAATTAGAAGTAGGGCCTGGATACCAGTGTTGAAGTTGGCTGAGTGAGCAATCTTGAACAATGTGTTAAGATGGGCCTCCATGCTGAAAATATGTTAGCTCGCTGATAAAAATGAATGTTATATAGGTAGGAGAATACATACACATCTTCATTACCAACCATGAACGGTGCTGCTCGGTTAACACCAGTCAAGATGGCTGAAACGAGTTTGTCTGCCGCTTCTGTGTCGGGCTCCGAAGGAGCAGGGGCGGATGGCCTGCCACCGCGGGGGCGTCTCGACTTCTTTGTGGTCTCTTTCTTTTCCTTAGGATCTATTGAATCCAATTCCGTGGCGATGCCGAGCTTTCCAGTCTTGAGAATGATAGTGAATAGGTCGAAGTAGATTCGCATCAGAGACTCAGCGACCGAGGGCTCTTTGTTGCTGAGGATGGTCTGGTTGAGGGTATTGATGGCGTAGTATTTTGAGCGGTGATCCTGGGAGGGATGAAGCAGAATCTCTTGCTCAATCATGCGGATAATGATGGGTTTCATTCCGGGGTGCGAGTTTTGGAGCTGAAGCAAGAGGTACGATGCTCGAGAAGAAATTTTGCGATCTCGATCACCAAGCTTGTGAACCAAGAGTCGCAGCAAATTGGACTCCTGCTCTGGCTTTTCCTTGAGCAGTCCATAAACGAAATCGAGAGCTCGTGTTCGCGAGTACTCAATCTCATCCGAACACCAATTCTCAAGCAATTGGATGATGCGGAAATATGTCTCTTTGAGCCAATCTTCGTAAACCCAGGCAATTAGGTGAGCGGCTGTAATCTTGCCTGGCAAAGGCTTACCAGCGGCCCAAGTAGTGTTGGGGCTCATCTGGAGGGTACCGACGAGGCCAGGCTGGGTGTGGAATGTGCGGAGACGACGATCCGATGGTAGCAATGTACCAGGGCCTAACAGATCAACCAGAGCGCCAATGGCACCGAGGGCTTGACCTCGACTCTTCTTGGAGGCAAGACCCATAAGAGCATCAAAAGCTCTAATATTGTGGACGGGGGATTCTTGAACAGCAAGAGTAAGAGCCGAGATCTTATCAGTGAGAGTACCTGAAGACATAATGGTGGAAAGAAACTTGTGAGATGAAGAGGCAAAAACGCTGGTTCTGTACTTGGTAGCATCTTGTTCCATGAGCTCCTTGGCATGATCCTTTAGGGCTTCAGCAGACCACTTGAATGAATTGGGCCCATCGCTAGATGGCGAAGGTAATTTTGGCAACTCGGCGGCATGCCAATCTGCTCTGGGCTCAAAGGCCTAAGTTACTGCGTTAGCCGTCAGAAACGTCTCAAACAAGTCGGGGTGACTTACCAGACCCTTTACTTTGGGAGGGATTGGGTCTTTGATTTTCGGTGCCTCCTCCTCCTCCTCCTCTTCGCCTTCACTCTCCTCCTCTCCCTCCTCTTCCTCCTCTTCATCACTAGCTTCATCAATTTCGACAGTCTCAAACCCAAGCTGCTTGGAGAGAGCAGCAAGCTCCTCCTTCAATCCCTTGTCCACGGCTGCCTTGGAACCCTGGGCATAAGTTTCATCCTCGGAGTCGATATCTTTAATTAGTTCCAAATCGCTCTCGTCACCGCCCAGAGCCTTGATTTCCTCGAGGAGCGCATCATTGTCAACCTTTGACTTGGACTTGTCAGTTGTCGCTCCTTGGGAATTGCGTTGCCGTTTCTGGTGCTGGTCGCTGGCATCCTTGGTTGGAGGCTGCTTGCGCTTGGAGCTCAAGCCCTGATCAATTTTGGCCGTGAGCTGATTCAAAGCACTGTCGTCGAAGCTTCGTCCATCGGTGGAACGCCGGGGGCCTTTTCCCTTCTTGGTAGGCTTTGCCATTTTGATTAATGCGTGTAGAGAAGAGAAAATCTCAAATGGAAATTCTCAGTGAGAAGCGTCCCAGAACTTTTTTTTTTTGGCGTTGCAAATTTCCAGATAAGCCGATAAGACCCACCCTTATCGCGTTTGTCGCGTTTAGGTTGCGCTAGTGCGTATCGCGGCTGGCTTCGGCAGCTCCACCAAACTTTATGGGCTGGTGATGGATTCATCTAGTAGGATACCGACACTTACGATTTTTCAGTTTTGCGACAACCAACATCGAGCTATAACGGGGCGTGAAATAGGTATAAAATTGTCTCTGAAGTACTCCTAAATGTTTTCGTCAAGGCTGGTTCGCTTCGGAGGCGCTGTGCCGCGAAGGAACCAGCTCGCTACCCAGCTCCGGGCTCTCTCCGTGTCCAACGTTGCCCGATCTAGTCTCTCTCGTTCTACTTTGTCTACAACTTGGGTACCGACCGGTGGAATTACGGCTAATGAAGATGAGTGTAAGGATAAATGGTTTTTTTTCTGTTCCTTTTTGCAAAGAATACATATGAACTAATCTGGGACTTGTAGTTGGTCACGGAAAGCTCATCCGAGCTGGCTTTTTGCGCCAAGTAGGTAACAATGTTCGGTGCCCTGAGGACAAGACGCTAATTAAAAATCAGGGACATTCTGGAATTTTTCAATTGCTTCCATTAGGTCTCAGGGTGCAAGACAAGATTGAGAAACTCGTTGACAAACACATGGGCTCAATTGGTTTGTACCCGGAGCCAGCTTTTCTTGACCAGTGCTGATACGGCCATCAAGGAGCATCTAAACTTTCACTTTCTACTATATCTTCAGAGGACCTTTGGCGAAAGAGCGGCCGCCTGGATCTGGTTGCCCCAGAAGTAAGGCTTGATCCATGGTTGATTGGATTATGACTGACTTCTTAGCTCTTCCGACTTGCTGACCGGAAAGAAGTCCCGCTTATCCTGTCCCCCACTCACGAAGAAGAAATCACCACACTTGTTGCTGGCACTCTTAAATCATACAAGGATTTGCCAATTAGGCTGTATCAGATTAGTACGGCTCCCAGTTTCCTAGTGATTCTGTTTAATTATTTTTTACATTATCAAACTAACAATTTGCCCTAGCACGAAAATATAGAGATGAACGCCGACCTCGGCATGGCTTATTGCGTTCTCGGGAATTTCTCATGAAGGATCTCTACACATTTGATTTGACCGTGAGAGCTGCAATCGATACTTACAAGGAGGTATCTGAGGCATACCGAGCCTTCTTCTCCGAGTTGAAGATCCCATTTATTGTGGCAGAGGCCAGCTCTGGAGATATGGGTGGTGATCTAAGCCACGAGTATCATCTACCTAGCGCTGTGGGTGAAGACATGGTCGTGAAATGCCACAGCTGTGGATATTCAGCAAACGACGAAGTTGCGACAGCAAGACTTCCCGCTCAACTGGAGAATACGATCACCAAGGCTTCAGAGGTTCGCGTATGGCGTGGTATTTCCAAGGATCGAAAGACACTCATCAATGCTTGGTTCCCTCAATCAGACAGCCATGAGATCAACCTTCATGCACTCAAAGCTGCCATTCCAGAGCTAGACACGGCGATTGAAAACCCAATGTCGTTCTGGGAAGAAGCCATTAAGAGTGGCAAGACTACCGTCATCAACATTATTGACACTCGAGTCGCGCCCTCCTTCGAAGCACTAAAACAGCAGTTGCCTTTATTTCCGTCGGGCGTGGATGATAAAGGAGCGGAGCAGTCTTTCGTTGACAGTACAGAGACGGGTGAGGGACTTAACCTTGTGCGTATCGCAGATGGCGATGGATGCCCTAAGTGCGAGGATGGCACTCTCAAATTTCATCGCGCTTTGGAGGTGGGCCATACATTCCACTTGGGAACCCGATATTCTGTTCCTCTAGATGCTTGCGTGACAATTCCACAAATACCACTACCAGAGGCTACAAGTGAGGGACTGGTACCAGGGAGCCGAAATCCAGTCCAGATGGGATGCCATGGTGTGGGCGTTTCACGCATTTTTGGTGCTGTAGCGGAGATCTTGGCTGATGACAAAGGGCTCAACTGGCCACGAGCTATCGCTCCCTTTGAAGTCGCCGTTATTGCTACTTCTGGGCTGGAACAGGAGTCTCTGGACATCTACGATACTTTGGCCGGCGGGAATGGGTCTGGCCATGGTTTTGATGTTGTGCTAGATGATCGCAAGCAGTCTTTCGGATGGAAAATGAAGGATGCTGACTTGGTCGGATATCCTGTTGTTGTGATCATGGGAAAATCATGGAAGGAAAATGGAACCTGCGAGGTCCAGTGCAGGAGACTTTCTGTCAAGGATAATGTTTCCATCGAGGCGCTGCCTAAGTTTGTGTCGGATTTGTTGGATCAGCTGTGAAAAAGATGAAGCATCCACCCACCTCCATGCTGGATAATATATGTGATATTAACAGCACCTTGTATAAAAAATGTACCAACTATTTTAGAAATACCAAAAAATTACAGGAAAAAAAAAAATACCCTGGACAGGTGATTTGACGACGTCCGGCTCATTTCAGCGGCCACCAAGGGTGTCGTGGCGAGAAGCGGCTCCCCCGTTAGTAGAATTCTGCAACCCCACGTCATAATATTCACGAAGCGAAATGTTGGAGGGGGATTATGGGTGAGTGACCGTCTTCACCACCACCAGCGGGCAACCCGACAAACGCAATCATGGCCGGCAAGCAGGAAATGAGTGAGTATGCGCCTTCATTCTTGGGGATATTGAAAAGGGAACTTTTCGTTTTGCTGACAAGTGTGTTCTTCGCAGTCAACCTCGACACGCTCGAGCCCCAGCAACTCGCGCAGGTCAAGAAGCAGCTTGACGAGGAGCTCGAACACCTGACTTCGTCCTTTTCCCAGCTCCATGGCGCCCAGAACAAGTTCAAGGAGTGCCTACGATGCGTTCAGAGCCGATCTGCCGCGAAAGAAGGTACATGCCTCCTTACATGACCCGAAACGAGATCGAGACGAGCGACCGTTCACAAAAGACGAAAACCTGACATGTTGCAGGCTCCAACTCGGTTCTGGTCCCGCTGACAAACTCATTATATGTCCGGGGAGAGCTTTCTGACACTGAAACTGTCTTGGTGGATGTTGGCACTGGCTTTCTGGTTGAAAAGGTTGGATCCTCATATTTCCTGTGGTGAACCAAGCCGAGAGTCGGGTATTGACTGGCTCGCAGAAACTGAAGGCAGCCGAGCAATTCTACGAAAACAAGGTTGAGGAGCTTTCCAACAATTTAAAAGACCTTGAGGTTATCGTACAAAGGAAGCAAAGCAATGCACGAATGATTGAAGAAGGTATTTCTCCCCATAATACTTCGTGCACACGGATCTTTACTAACGGCTTTGTGCGCTAGTTCTGAGATCAAAGATCATGGCCGCACAAGGGCAGCAAGCCGCACCTCAAACGGCCTGAAAAAAGGCACTATAATACAGGGGCACAAAATTCTCGACAAAAATAGGTAGATAGAAACTGGTGGGAGCCTCCAAATTCGGCCAAAGGACATAAACCTCGTTAGTCCGTTAAGGCGAAGACATATGGGAATGTGCTTCCCCTAAGAGGGCCTGAACCTCCAAAATGGTTCGGATGAAGTCACCAAATCTAACCTCGAGACCCGGCTCGTCACCCGGCCAAATGTTTCTGTATCCCTCCCCCCAATCCTTTCGACGCTCGCTCCCATGCGCGCGGTTGATGCTCTCATCCCAATGACCTGCATAAAGTTCAACCCCCCAGGTGATCTCCGCTTTATTCGCGGTGTTGGCCCCTTTCCACGTTTCTGTAATGCTAACCTCGATGATATATGCTGAGGTTTTGTACGGGAAGGTGACGCATGACTTCAACTTGAGTTCGTCAACTTGGGCTTGTTGGGCGCCAAGCTTTTGAGTATTGAGTGTTGGTGCGCGGAAAAAATTAGCAGAGTCTTGAACAGTGATTTCAAGTTTTTGATGAATATCGCCGAAGCCTGATGGAGTGTCTACATCATCCCATGCATCCACCTGTAAATTCCAGTCATACCGCCTACAAGCTGATTGTCAGCCGTCAAATAGTAAAATAAGCCACTGCAAGCTCATGCAGTGTTAAGATCGGGTTATAGACGGGACTTACATGTCTGGAGCAGCTACGGTCCAATTTAGACGTCCCCATGCCTCTGGCTTAGTTGCGTGGACCATGGACAACTGAGGAAATCTTTGGCCAGTAGGGGCCCTGGCTGTCGCTTTGACTTGTTGTCCTTGGACTGCCATAGTGACTTCGTAGCGTTGGGCAATATTACGCCTGTCATCGCACACGCCATGTTCCGGGTTAACACAGTACTGAACGAGTTCCTCCGCCATGTATACATCTGGGAGTCTGTTTAAATTCAGATATTGTAAACCTCAGAAATTGCAAGGTGGAAAAAAAAAGCACTTACTTTGTTTCAAGACTGGCACCTCCTCGATGGGAGTACATGCCCATCATGTTGACGAACTCATTATATGGGATTTCATTGCGACCCCGAGTATTCCTTGACCGAATTTTGATTCGGCCAAAATTAACTCGCATCCTCATGTGTTTATTTAGGGCCATGAGTGCATCCGCCGAAGGCGCCATGTCAGCACTGAGCCGCGACAAGTGGTTATCCATGGCCGACAGATTCCCCGCTACTACAAGATTTTTTGCGGCGAAACCAGGTCGTGAGCCGATTTCCACTTTGACCATGCCTTTCAAATTTCCATCTGTTGGTTGCTGGACGAGAAATTGGGTGGGTGGGTGTTCATTCGAGAGGCGCATGTCGTGGATGGCCCAGTTAATAGCGCCCAGGGCTTGCTGGAGCCGGGTCACGTATTTACCTTTGATACTAAGAACATTGGGCTTCACATTTATGATGTAGACTTTGTATGATTTGCGAATATCGTTGAGCGCACCAGGCTCATCCAAGCCAGCGGGCAGCATATGCTCCCCGGGGAGAACAAGACGACACTGATTCCATAGTTAAAAATTAAAGCCAATTTTTCACTTCCTGAATATTATGATGATAATTATAGACTCACCTCAATCAAGTCAGAATTTGGGGGAGGTGGCCCAAAAAACTCCTCGTCCTCGGCTCGACGTGCCTTTTGGCGGGATAAGTTCAACATCGACTTGGCTGTTGCCATGCTTTCTGATTTCCCAAAACGCTCTTTGGGACCGGGCTTGAAATCGGATTTTTGAAGAGCAGGTTTTGCAGAAGTAGGCTTTGAGTTGGTTGAGTTCGGTATAGGCGGCCTTGACGAAAAGCCGCCTCGCCCTCGATAGGGGCGGTAATTTCCTCGCTTCGAACCTCGAGGCATTGTGCGCTATGTAAAGGTCTTAGGCGAGGATAGAGTATACGAGGAGGAATCCTTGAGATGAATGGTGAGAAAAGGAAAAAGATCACAAGAAGTGGGCGACGGGGTTATTTTATCAAGGCAAACAGATTAGCAAATGTCGACGGCTGGCTGCCAGTCAAACCTCAGGCTTTGGGTAACTCGAGCAGGCAGGCAGGAAGGAGGGGAAAATTGCAACCCTGGGTTCTTGTGCGACGGCAAACAACATCGGAAGTGATGCTTGGGCGGCTTGGGCACTTTGTGCAACAGTGAACACGGGTCGTTTATTTTTCAATAAATATGCCAATGGTAAATCGATGTGTCATATCTAGGGAATAAAAGAGGCAATGTACTGGACCAATGTTTGAACCAATATGGTACATGAAGTAAAGGTCTTCAGTACCGTACAAACAGAAAACTTAGCTGAGTAAATACTCACTACAATATATATAAAGTAGGTTCTTCCTAGCCTGTGCTATTCTACCACCAGCAAGTACAGGTATCGTATAAAGATGTATCTTAGTTTTCTCTACTTTGAACTTTCATGAAAACAAACTAAAAAGAATTTGATTAATAACAATATGTAGCTAAGTTATGTGTATTTGCCATTGTTTTCCATACTTTGTAAATTGGTCATTTGTTCATTTGTACAAAGCTTGGTACGAAGCCCCGACATATGCAACTACCCCTTATATGCATGCGACCTGGCAACCAGCGACTTGACTTGGTCGCGTCTCCCAGGCGCGTAAATCGCAAGCAGGCTTCAAGAATCAACCATACTCCATGGCGCCCAATCCTGCTATCGCAAAGGCCGCCGAGCCTCAGAGACGGCGCAAGCGAGGCCCTGCGGGCGCATCGAGGGACGAATCCGAAGACGAGCTCAATGATGTGCAGTGGGAATGGATCTACGATACAGCGATCGAGGCCGAGAACCACGAAGACGAACCCCAACGACAAAATTCGACAGGCGGCAAGATTGTAGGCGCGCGGGTAGGGAAGTTCGAATGTCGAGTGGGAGATTGCGTGTTGCTCAAGGCTGATGGGTCCAACGACGCTTGGGTGGCCCTCATCTGCGAGTTCGTTGACGAAGATGAGGACGGGGAGATGGCCGCCAATTTCATGTGGTTTTCGACGGAGAAGGAAATTCGAAATACTGAAAAAAAGCGAGCTGACTTTCACTGGGTAATTAACCTGCGCAAAGCTACGTTAAAGGGATGCATTGGCTGACAGCTGTTATAGAACGAGCTCTATGTCTCCCCTACATGGGACATCAATCCCCTAGCGTCGATTAACGGTAAAGCCAAAGTCACCTCTCTCGACGCTTTTCTCGCGAAATACCCACAGGACCGGATTCCTCGACAATCTCCCGACTTTGGTAAAACCTTTGTCTGTCGTCGAGGCTGCAATACTCGAACTGCTACATACACCGATGAATTCGTCTGGGAGGAGCTTTACCGTGGCGAAGAGGACATATTCTCTCTGATCGAATTCATCCAAAATGGGACCAAGCAAACACGTCGAAAGAGGAAGGCTCGGAGTCCACCCCCAGAAGATGATGCTTATCACCCTCCCCCCCCTCAAACACCCACCAAGACTGGTCGCGGGTCGGTAGCGGCAACACCCCAGTCACGGCGAAGTCATGCTGAGCCCGGATCTCGAACCAAGAGGTATGTATCATGCTTTTCCTGAGCTCATCACACAATGTTTGCTAAACATCCCTCAGGAGTGCCAGTAAAAAACTCGAATTCACTCCATTAGCGACCCGAATGCTTTCATCTAATTATGTCGAATCCTCACCATTCCAAATAGCTCGCTCTCGTTTGCACGTATCATCCGTTCCGACCAGTCTGCCTTGTCGGGAAGGAGAATTCTCCTTGGTTTACTCCCACCTCGAGAACGCCATTAGCGATGGCACTGGCAACTGTATTTACATCTCCGGCACCCCTGGAACGGGCAAGACGGCCACAGTACGAGAAGTCATCGCTCGGTTAGAGGAGTCTGTTAATCACGACGAACTCGACGATTTCATATTCGTTGAGATCAACGGTATGAAGATTACGGACCCGCACCA
The DNA here is from genome assembly GCA_003031705.1 of Calonectria naviculata. Taxonomy (NCBI): domain Eukaryota; kingdom Fungi; phylum Ascomycota; class Sordariomycetes; order Hypocreales; family Nectriaceae; genus Calonectria; species Calonectria naviculata. The sequence goes on from NAGG01001523.1 coordinate 11,174, forward strand.
ATCATACACACTGCTCTGGGAAGCTCTGAAGGGCCAGCGGGCAAGCCCTACGCAGGCTCTCGAGCTCCTGGAGCGGGAGTTTAGCAATCCCAGCCCACGACGTATACCCTGTGTCGTGTTGATGGACGAACTCGACCAGCTGGTCACCAAGAACCAAGCCGTCATGTATAACTTCTTTAACTGGCCGACGTTGCGGCACAGTCGCTTGATTGTCCTCGCTGTCGCGAACACCATGGATCTGCCAGAGCGAACGTTGAGTAACAAGATCAGCAGTCGTCTTGGTAAGCCCCATCAAACTCTCCATGTGTGATGATGTTCTCTAATAGCTTTGCTAGGCCTTACGCGTATCACATTCCCTGGCTATAACCACGAGCAACTCATGAAGATTATTCAGTCACGTCTGGAAGGAGTTCCCGGCAAGATTGTGGACCCAGATGCTATTCAATTCGCTAGTCGAAAGGTGGCAGCCGTCAGTGGAGATGCACGCAGAGCCCTCGACATCTGTCGTCGGGCTGTCGAGCTTGCAGAGGCTGATGCTGACGTTCCTGGTGATCCTACAACCCCGAGCAAGAGAGATCGCCTGGCCGAAGCCAAAGGCCAGCCGCGAGGTGCAGGCCGAGTCACCATTGCCACTATCAAAAAGGCCATTAATGAGGCCACCACTAATCCCATCCAACAACACCTCCGAAACCTTCCCCTCATGTCGAAACTTCTCGTGGCAGCCCTGGTGCTCCGTACCCGAAGGGCGGGCTTGGCTGAGACTACATTTGGCGAGACCCTTGATGAGATGCATCGCGCTTGTCTCCGAGTTCCTCCTACATTGCCCGGTATGGCCCAGCTCCTCACTAACGGCCTGAAGGGAACACAATCTGCCGGACACCGCCAGATGTCGAGGCCTGGCCAGATTCACACAGCAGCTCTTGAGTTGGTTGCGGCTGGCCTCATCAACCTTGAGGCGCAACGTGCGGACAGGTCAAGCAAGTTGCGTCTGGCTATTGCAGATGATGAAGTGAAGATGGCTCTCCGCGAAGATGGAGATTTGAGAGCCTTGGGTATTGGTATATGATGTAGTATGTAATAATAGAAGTCTCCCCGAGGGAGCATCTCAGGTTAGCAGTGAATATAGCGATCCGGATATTATGATTAATAGATTTAAGCCTCCCCAGGGTGTCTAAAATTTTCGATGCACCAGAGTGGGCTTCCAATCCAAGGGATGTGTCTCTTCAGTTGCTGTTTCATCCTGCTTCCAGATTTTGACTAAAACTCGTTAGAACAACGTCCCAGAACAGTGATTAATATCCGGCAACTTACTTGTCTTGTCAGCCTCACCACAAATGAGACGTAGGCCAGATCGATCAAAGGTCGAGCTCATGATTCCGGCCTCGGCATCGAGCGAACCAGGCTGGGCAGTTGTGTCAAGAGATTGGAATCTGTGACCTGTCTTCCAGTCCCAGAAGCTCATAGAGCCATTGTCGCCTAAAATGACCGGTTAGCATCCATTTGAAACTATTACGCAGATAGGACAGGGCACCGACCTCCGGTAAAGAAGACATTCTGCTCATTAACACTCATCGTGTTGATGATGGCATTGTGGCCCTCAAAGTTCTGCATAAAGGCACCCTCCGGGCACTTCCACTGCTTGATACTTCCCGTGCTGCCACTCGCAAAGGTGAACTCGGTCGGGTGTGTGGCCAAGGCACGAACGCCCTTCTTGTGGTGTGTGAGGGTGCCCATCGTCTTGCCTGCAGCCAGATCCCAGAGTCGCACCGTGGAGTCGAGGGAGCCAGTGATGACCTGAGGATCGGCTTCCTGACAGACCAGGTCAGCCACTGTCTGGGTGTGTCCTGATAGAACGTGGATGTTGCTTCGGGTGCGCATGTCCCAAACTCGGGCGGCACCGTCTCGGCCACCAGTGACGAGGACATCGAGTGTTGGGTGCAGTGCAAGAGTGTACACGCCGCTCAAGTGGCCATGGTAATGGCGGATGACTTTGTTCGTCTCGAGATCCCAGCACTTGACCATTTTATCTTCACCACAAGAAAACAGGTATGGGTGACGGGGAGATACGGCGAGGCCGCGTACGGTGCTGATGTGACCGGTGAGGGTGAGCCTTAGCGAACCTGTCGCAAGGTCCCAGATCTTGATGGTTCGGTCTCCAGCACCGCTAGCAAACCACTTGTTGCCCGGTTCCACGGCCAGGCTGCGTACCCAACCCAAATGGCCCGAGATGACCCTCATCAGCTTCCAAGGCGCATGCCATTCGGGCTTGGCCTGGTGGAAAGACGGCGCTCCCCTTGTCGTCAATGTCATGTTCTGCTGCTCAGCACCCGCAGCGTTGGGGGCGGGAGACGCTTTGGAGCCAGGTCCAGCCTCGAGGAGCTTCTGAGCCGGGCGACCGGGGCCGGCAGCCTTCACCAGCTTCTTTCCGGGCTGCTTTGTCGGCAGCTTAGCGGCGATTGAGGGCGGAAGAGTCTGAACATCGGCGTATTCGTTGCGGAAGCGGCGCTTCAGCAGGGGATCTTCGGACGCGTCGTCGAGCTTTTGGCGTTTTGCCTCGGGCGCGTGAGTAAAGAGGCTTCGGGAGGCCGTGGAGTTGCGCGCGGCGAGGGCGCTGAGCTGGAGAGCATCCTGGGGCACCTCTGGAGTCTCCATGGCTGGGGGGCGGAAGGGTTCTGTGCTGAAATGATTATCGTCGTCGAGACGGAAAAGTTGATGCGAGCCTCAAAAGTTGCGACCAAGCAAGCTAAAGGCTGTGCAGCCGCGTGTGGCGTTGCCTGGGGCGCGCCACAGTGCTTACAAGGGTTGCACAGGTGTGAGGCGCCGAACGCTTGCTCGCATACCTACCTACGTAAGAGAGCGGCTACCTGCCTGTCAGTCATCTATTAGCCGTGGCAATTTGCTTCATTTCCGTCTTCATTTTTCATCCAATATTCCTATTATATATTTTCTATACACATACATCCCTCACTTGCAACCTAAGGCTAGATGGACACCGATAACGATAAATTTCCCCTCCACACTGCAGCCCGCGAAGGGCGGGGTGAGTATGTATCCCGCCGTGACCACTCAATTCTAACGGTTGCTTCCAGTATCGGTTGCAGAGGGCCTCCTAAAGGTCAGATATAGCATGTCCGTTCTATTTTCTAATATTAGGAACTAAAATGCATCCTCTCAAAAAGACGGATCCAAAACTCTCACAGCGCAAGGATGATGACGGTCGATATCCCATTCACTGGGCGGCGTCATCCAACAGCTTCGACATTGTGCTTCTACTCGCCAACCAGCGTAGCTTTGATCCAGATGTTCAGGTAATAAATGAACTACATTTAACTTTTCAGGAACAATTCTGATAGTCATGCTTCTTTAGGACGATAGCGGATGGTCGCCTCTCATGATCTCAGCCAGTGTCCCAGAGTGTGAGCCTGTTCTCAACCTGCTGATTCAGAAGGGCGCCGATGTGAACCAAAAGAGTATGCAAAATGGCCCCCGGCCATAACTCCCTTATATCATGATGTAAAAATGCTAAATGGGTGTGTTAGACAATGCCGGACAGGTAACTCCGTCTCTATCTGGTTTTCTGAAATGAGATTAAACTCGGTTCATAGACTGCGCTCCATTTCGTTGCCTCCAAGAAGAATCTGGACGTCGCCCGCATCCTCATCGACAACAAGGCTTCAACTCGCGTTCGTGACCGACGCGGCCAGTATCCCATCCATCGTGCCGCCGCTGTCGGCTCAGTACCAATTGTCACCCTCATCCTCAAGAATATGAGTCCTCTCAACCCTGCCGACAACGAGGGTTATACTCCTCTCCACCACGCTATCGCCGAAGGCCATGGTAGATGACACACCCTCCAGCGGAAACCAATTGTCTTTTCGGCATCACTGACCTTCCGCTGCAGGAGACACAGCCGTTGCTCTTATTAAAGAAGGTGCTGACTTTACGCTCAAGACCACCGACGGCGAGTTGGCCATCGACCTTGCCCCTGACAAAGAAGTATGTGCAATTCGAAGAGATAGAAACCCTCTTTGTTATTTAACCTCCCCTGAATCTTCCCCACCCAAAAAGAAACTCCATCTAACTCTCGACCAAAGGTACGCCAATATGTGATACAGGGCGCCGAGCGTGAGGGAATCGACATGCTGGTGTAGCTAGGAATACAAGCATAGAAAGCTGAAATCAAGAAAAGCCATTAAAAAGCCGATAAACCATCCATATTTTCAACATTCCAGGCTTGCTTATTTAATGGTCCGCTCAACCAAATCACGGTACATGGCCTTGACATCCTGAACATCCGCCTTGAGCTCCTCGACAAGCTCACTCTTTTCGCCCAACAGTTCTAATGTAGTCTGATATCTGGAGTTGATGTTTTCCATCTCAGCCTCTAATTCTGTGACTCTTGTCGTTGCCGACTTGGCCGCTTCTAAGTCTTTCATAAGCCCGACCATATCGGACCTCGCCTCATCTCGTTGGCTGCACACTCGTGTCATCTCCTCCTTTGCAGCGACCTTCTCAGCTTCTAGGCGGCGAATGGCAGCACTCATTCTTTCAACCAACTGCACTGATGGACCAGCCCCCGTTGTTGACACGGAAATCATGTCCTGTGCCATATTACGGGGAGCGGATGAGTCTAGGTCGTCGTCTCGATCGGGCGGAGGCGATGTGGCCCGAGGAGACTCGCTTAGCGGTTCGAATGGCGACAGCGGCGGCGGCGGCATTGCTGAGCCCAAGGTAGAGAGTGTGTTGGTTCGGAGAGGAGGTTGATTAGATAGTCGCCGGGCAAAGAGCATGCCTTCAGGCGCGCTATCGGGGTTGCTACCCGGGGTGGGCGCGCGTCGAGGCGGTCGGCCCGGCACTGGGAGACCAATCAAATCAGAGCTGTAGTTTCGAGGGACAGAGAGCATTGGCGATTCTGGGCGGCTGTGGCCTTTGGACAATGAGTCATCTCCCCACTGCCGACGATCTGACTCTACTGCAAAACTACTCGAACGCTGTTGTTTCTCAAGCTCCGTACGAGCTTGTTCGAGTGCCGTTTCTGTGGTCTTAGATTGAGTACGAAGAGTAGCAATCTGCTCACGGCATGTCTCGAGTTCCTGTTGGGCGGTTGCAAGCGCAGGAGCAACATCCTGCAACTCATCTTCCAGACGCCGACAACGGCTAGCCTATTATAAACGTTAGCAAGGATACGCGTACACTCGAAACTAAAACCAAAGATAATTGAGCGTTCGTACCGAATCACGAGCCTTCTTTCGCATTTCTGACTCTCGTCGCTGGGCCTCATCCCTCTCCTTTTCGAGGCTCGAAACCTTTGTCAATAATGAAGCTTCAATCCCTTGCCAGTTATTGCTGGCCGAGGCATACTGTGACTGCAGCGTCTCAATCTGTCGAATCAGTTTGATCTGCGACTCTCCACCGGCACCGGATGAGGCCTCTTCAGCCGCCACTCGCATCGCTTCTAGCTTGCTGTCTGATGCCCGTAGCTCAAGCTTGAGTTCCTCTTCCATGTTGCGGTTGCGCTCGGTTGCGCGGTCTAGTTTCTCCTGCCACTCTAGCCCATCTAGACGTGCCTTGTCAGACAGTGTCTCGATTTCCTTTCGCAAGGTCGTAATGGTGTCTTCGAGCTCCTTTTGCTTCCGTTGTTCTGTGCCGACCGCTTTCTTGAGGGCTTCGGCGTTTGCGAGCTCTACCTGTTCCATCTTGGCCTTGGACTCTCGTTCTAAGCGCCTATAGGCCTCATCTTTGGCCGCATTGTCCTTCTTCAGAGCATCTATTTCTTTCTGTAGCGCGGTGCTGACCTTGCGCACTTCCTCGTTCTGTTTTTCTTGCTCCTCGTTGCTGTTTAAGCTGTCGCGCATTGACTCGACCTCAACAGCAGCTTTCTCTTTCGCCTTTTTGAGCTCATCGATCTGCTTTTCGTTTTCTGCAGCCTGAGCGCGTAACTTCCGGATCGTAGTTCGATATTTGCCTTCAGAGGTCGACAGCTTCTGACCTTCCTCCATCAAAAGTGCTATTTTTTCGTCCTTCTCGGCAAGTTTCCGTTCCATGCTGCCTGACGGTGCTGCTGCCTTGCTCTTTTTCGCAGCCTCCACAGAATTTTTAGAGAGATACTGTAACTTGGCCTGAAGAGCATCTATCCTCTCGACGTACTCCTGGACCTCCTCCTGGTGTCGTGTCTTTATTGTCTCAAGCTCTTCATTACTCTGCAGCGTCTGATCGTCTTGATCGGTGCCCGATTTAGGTGTTTCAGGAGACTTGCCGGGATTCTCTTTATTGATGTCGTCCTTGCTAGTGTCGCTACTTGTGATTTTTGCTGGAGTTTCCAGGGCCTTGGTTTCCTCTTTTCCAGACGAGGGCTTTAGTGAAGTCTCGGTTTTACTTTCGGGCGGGCTCTCAGGTTTGGCTTCCGTCTTGATATCGACATTGGTTTCCATCGTTTCGATCTTGGGTGTCGCCTCGCTCACATCATTCTTCATAGCAGGCGCAGGGGTTGGCTTTGAAAAATCCGGCATAGCTTCCTTAGAGGGTTCCTTCTTGACGATGATTTGGTCACCCCCCGAGCTTGTTGTGGCACCCATGACCGGCGTCGTTGCGGGCGAGGACGCGGGTGGGACAGCGTCGTCGGCCGGGGCTGGCGTTGAAGGCTTGGATTCGGGCGTTTCGGAGGCATCTTTAGTTGAGGAGGCATCTAAACTCGGTCGGGCATCCTTATCGATCGATGCGCGAACAGAGGAAGAAGGGCTGGGCTGATCGATAGAGCTGCGCGGGGAGCCGCCGGCAGGAGTGTTCTTCGCGGCCATGGCCTTGGCCAGCCTAGCTTGGAGTCGGTCATTGGCTCGGGAAGGCTTGGGTGCTATAGAACCAAAGTGTCAACAAGAGACCACGACGGGCGTGTGATCAAAAGTAGAGGGCGTACCTGGCTTTGCGGCAGGCTGGGGAGCGGGTTTGCTGGTTGCCGCCGGCTTGGTAGCGCCTTGCTTGCGCTGTCGCTCGGCCTCCTCGCCCTCAGTGAGCATGTTGTCAAGCCGGGACTCGAGGCCGCCAACGGCCTGAGACAGGAAAGAGCCCCAGCCCGAGCCCGAAGGCTTGCCCGGAGCAGCCATGGCGAGTGGTGCTGGACTGGGCGGAAGCGAGGTGTGTGCTAGAACGAGTGAGGGAGGACGTTGGGCTTCGGTTGCGATGTCGGGGCAAGCTCGTCAGCGGCGGGTTGTCGTGTCGTCGAGGCGGGAGAAGGGGTTCAATGGTAAAATCGAGGCTGTCATGAGAGCAGCGCAAGTTTTGGTTTGTGCCGGAAGCTAGAAGCTGGGGACTGCATGAGGTGTCGTCAGCCTTACGACTGGGGTGCGCGGTGCGGGCGGGAGAGGTTGACGTGGTGGGAGTGGCAGTGGGAGGAAGGGAAAATTAATGGATATAAGTCACTGACCAACCTGTCTCTGTTTCCCCACGTCCGGCGTCCAAGCTACGTTGACACCTTCGGCTGGATGTGAAATTTACTTGGCCTCGAAAATAGTGCCACGGAACGTTAGCATTCTTCTCGAGGTAAAAAGAGGACATGTAACCCAGGCCAGTCTACATGCACGTAATCATTCGGGTGCTGCAGAGGCGTCGTTTGTTCCGCCCCCACCCACGTCAGAAGGATGGGCCGCCATCCACCCGTTTCCAGCTAAGAATATACGAAAACCCGGCTCGCCGTCTGACGCAAGACACACAACAGACCCGTATCGATGTGAAACCACCTGAGCCGCACTAAGGCAGGCCGCATTTCCCTCGAATTGGTCGGGTCTATTTTTCTTTCCTTCTTTTCTTCTCCTTCCAAAGTATTGTTGTTGATCCAAACCTTTGTCTATTCTCGCATGGCCTTTCCCAGATCTCACAAACATTGCGATAGAGGGGAAGAATGTAGCCCAAAACGAAAATTAAACTAGCTTTGCTTTGTGCTATAAGAGAAGAACCCCCCAAAATAGCATTACAACCTAGTTCTATTTATTTAGTTACTTGCTCGTTTATCCATTCATCAAAGTCACTGTGCTATTCACGGTCTAATCATGAGGGAGAGGAAATGTCAAACGAGAAAAAATCAGACCGCAAATTGTATTTTTGTTGTTAGTTTTGATGCGGAGGTAGCTCTGCCCCATTACTGTACGAAGAGACCCAATATGGACACCATGGATGTACAATATATGGGCCAATCTCTAAACCTCCGTTTCAGTTCTCTCAACGCGCCATCGCCAACACCCGCATCTGCTTTCACCAGGGGTATAGGGGATGGACCGCCGCGGAACCATCCATCTGATGCTGAAATCCAAAAGAACGCTGCGTTTCCCACAATGCCAAAATTCCAATCCACCAAAATCAAACATAGGTTTCCCTTCTCTATCTCCCATCCGGTCTCCAGAATTGCCGAGTGAAAATGCAAGTCATCTTGGTTTGGTCGTCGCAGTTTGTCGTATAAGTAGTCGGCGAAAGCAATTAAGCAATAAATCAGAAAAAGATAGCAAACTCGCTCGCTCAGTCATACATCTCATGCCTCCATCTCCTGTCTTAATTCATATCCACAACACAAACACAAGGCTTTTCTTTATCCAGTAATCTTCTTCCACCAGCTTGTACGAGGAGCTGGCTCCACGTACGCCGAGTTGCGTCGGCTATGGTGGCGCTCATCGCTGCCTTCGGATCGTTTCTCGCGCTCGCGGTCTCGGTCCCGGTCTCGTCGCATACGCCGTCTTTGTTGATCATCCGTATCATCAGGCGTTCCATCACCGTATTTAGCTCGATGTCGAGCCCGCCTTGCTTCGCGAGCGGCTTGTTCGTCATCAAACTCTTCCTCGGCAGGAGCCTTCTCCACAGGTGGCGGCGGAGCGTCAGAGACCTCTTTAACCCAAGAGGATGTCCCAGAGTGAGGCCATGCTGGTCCTTGCCTCTCTTCACGACGGCGAGCACGGCGAGCTTGGTGGCCATATTCGTCAGCCGACTCGCCGCCAGCGGGCCGACTCTTGCGACGATAGCCCTCATCAGCTTCACCTGCCTCCATCTCTCTAGCCTTTCGGGCCTCACGCCGGCGTCGACGCTCGGCATCGTCGTCATCTACTCCATCAACTTGGCGGGATCGTCGGCGTTCACGTCTGGCAGCCTTGCGAGCTTCATCATCCTCGGCAGCAGCTGCAGCAGCTGCCGCTGCATCCTCCTTCTCTTTGCGAATTCGGCGACGTTCCGCTCGTCGTGCTTCCTTTTCTTCCTCTGCTCGTCGTTCCTCGTCCTCACGCTGACGAGCACGACGTTCGGCACGACGCGCCTCCTTGTCGTCACGCCGACGAGGCTCCTCGTCCTCTCCCCTGCGAGCATCACCCCCAGCTTCACGACGCCGACGTCGCTCGCGCCGTTCCTCACGTCTCGCCTCATCATCACCACGCTCACCGCGTCCACCACGCTCACGGTCGCCACGTTCACGATCGCCACGTTCACGACGCTCGCGACCACTGCGCTCACGGCCGCCACGCTCACGGCCGTTTCGCTCACGGTCAGGGCGGTCTCGGTCGCCGCGCTCACCAGCGTCTCGTTCTGTTCGTCGAGCCTTGCGTGCCGCACGTCGAGTCTCGCGATCTGGATCAATGACCTCAACATCATCATCCATGCGGACAGCACGCACAGCTTCATCGTCTGTCGTGGCATATGTGTTGCGACGGCGCGGTGGCGGCGGCATTGGCATGGGCGGTTCTGGACGTTCTGATCGAGGTGTCATCAAACCTACGAACAGCCCAGCAATGCCAGCCTTCTTGGCATTCGATAAGCTGCGTTTAACTGGGGCATCAGCCGGACCACCAGAGTCGACCATGACGATGTCATCCTCAGGGGGCGATCGCCTCGCCCGTCGACGCCGCGCCTTCTCGAGACCTTCTTCGGCATCAAGAGCTCCCGACATTTCCACATCTTCATCCTCCCTTGGCCGCGCATTGCGGGGAGGTCTTCTGCGAGAAGATCTATCTTTGTCCATTCCCAGTATCTTGCTCGCCTTGTCAGGGACATCTTCTGGAGGAGGTGACACGGGGCCACGAGTTTGACGCTTGTCACTTACGCTAACTTTCTTCTCGCGGGTAGACGTACTAAACAGAGGAGGAACTCGAGATCGGGACGGTGTCTTGTCAGAGGAGGATTCCTTTAAGGATACCTTTTCATCCCTCTCTGGTCTCTTGCTTGGCTTGGACTTGGACTTGGGCTTGGATGTGGGTGATCGCCTCTTTTCCCTTTCCCTTTCCTCACGACTGGTCCTGGCCCGATCTCTCTTGGAGGGTCTTGGCTCTGGAGGGGGGGTCATCGGAGGGTCCATTGGAGGGTCCATTGGAGGGTCCGGAGCAGGCGGCGGTACATCAGGTACTCGCCGAGACTTGCTCTTCCGGCTCTTTCTAGATTTCTTCAGGACCTCAACGACTTGCATGTCATCATCTTCTGGGTTTTCTTCGACAGGTTCCTCGGCAGGAGGCTCTTCTTCAAGGATTTCTCGTTCGACAGCTGGGGGCTCCTCTTCCTCTTCCTCGTCCTCTTCTTCCTCCACTGCTGCAGCTTCGGGCTCGGGCTCCTCTTCGGCAGCTTCCTCCTCAGCTTCAGGCTCTGCTGCTTCTTCCTCCTCCTCCTCCTCTTCCTCGGCCTCAGCCTCTTCTTCAGCAGCGGCCTCAACTTCGTCGTCAGCTTCTTCGTCCTCTTCGTCTGCCGTCTCAAACGAGTCATCCTCTTCTGGTTCAGGAGCTTCTTCAGCTGCGGCTTCAGCCTCCCTAGCAGCAGCTTCTTCAGCTCTCTTGGCTGCATTTTCAGATAAGATGTTGAAGCGTTCCGTATCCTTCCTGCCGAGTCTACCCTTCCTAGCTTTCTTGGCCGTCAGCGTAGCAAGTTCGTCATCTTCAGCCTCGGCAATAGCAGCAGCCTCCGCCTCAGCGGCTTCCTTCGCAGCTGCCTCCTCTGCCGCAGCTACTTCTGCTGCCGCCGCCGCCTCAGCTGCCTCAGCAGCAGCAGCTTCTTCTGCTTCCAAGGCAGCCAGCTCCTCAGCTTCCAGGGCAGCAGCTTCTTCAGCTTCCCGAGCGGCAGCTTCCTCAGCCTCCTTTGCAGCTGCCGCTTCAGCGCGTTGCGCAGCATTTTCAGTCAGAATCATGTACCGTTCCGTATCCTTTCGGCCAAGCTTGCCCTTTCTAGCTTTCTTTGCCTCCAGTGCTGCAATCTCGGCTTCCTCTTCCTCAATTAGAGCGGCAGCTTCGGCTTCAGCCGCTTCCTTGGCTGCAGCCTCTTCTGCAGCTGCGGCTTCGGCTGCTGCTGCTTCATCCTCTTCTGCTGCGGCCTCCCCGTCTTCTGCCGCCTCGTCGACTTCCTCTACCTCGTCGGCCTCGTCGACTTCGTCGGCCTCATCAGCTTCATCAGCTTCTGCATCTTCTTCTTCTCCTTCTACTACCTCTTCGGCGGCGGCGGCTTCCGCTTCAGCGGCCTCTGCTGCCGCAGCGGCCTCAGCAGCAGCAGCTTCTTCGGCCTCTTTAGCAGCTTGCTTTGCGGCACGCTTGTCGGCCTTCTTGACAAGGGCAGTATACCTGTCGGTGTCTTTCTTGCCAAGCTTGCCTTTCTTTGCCTTCTTCGCCTTCAAAGCTGCCAGCTCCGCCTCTTCCGCTTCAATCTCGGCGGCCGCTTCAGCGGCGGCCGCTGCCGCCGCCGCCTCTGCAGCAGCAGCAGCTTCCTCGGCCTCTCTTGCAGCCTGTTCTGCAGCTGCCTCTTCTGCGGCCGCTGCTGCTGCTTCCTCGGCCTCTTTGGCAGCCTTTTCTTCAGCGCGCTTCGCAGCATTCTCGGTAAGGAGCTCAAATCGTTCGGTATCTTTGCGACCCAATTTACCTCGTTTGACCTTCTTTACTGATAGTGCAGCTAGCTCTGCTTCCTCCTCCGCGACAAGAGCAGCTACAGGATCAATCTCAACTTCTTCGGGTTCTTCGGGGTCTTCGGCGGGTGGTTCCTCGGCGGGCGATTCATCCACAGCTTCGTCATCCACAGGTGCCTCCTCTTCGGGCACCTCTTCAACAGGAGGTTCTTCGTCTAGGAGCGCATCTTCAGGCTCAGGGGCTTCCTCTAGAACCTCCTCTGGCACCTCTTCTGGTGCCTCTTCTTCGGCAGCCGCAGCCGCTTCAGCCTCTCTGGTAGCCCTAGCTTGAATACGATCGGTAATGCTTTGAGTTAAGAAGTCGAACCTCTCTGTATCTTTGCGACCGAGTTTCCCCTTCTTGGCTTTCTTCGCTTTTAGGGCAGCAAGCTCGTCTTCTTCAATTGCCAGAGCGGCTGCCTCTTCAGCCTCAGCCGCCTCTTTTGCTGCCTCCTCTGCTGCCGCTGCTTCTGCTGCCGCTGCTTCTTCGGCGGCGGCTGCTTCTTCGGCGGCGGCTGCTTCTTCGGCGGCGGCTGCTTCTTCGGCGGCGGCTGCTTCTTCGGCGGCGGCTGCTTCTTCGGCGGCGGCTGCTTCTTCGGCGGCGGCTGCTTCTTCGGCTGCTGCTGCTTCGGCTGCTGCTGCTTCATCTGCGGCCGCCTTCTCAGCCCTTTGCGCAGCATTCTCAGTGAGGATATTGAATCGATCTGTATCCTTTCTCCCAAGCTTGCCCTTCTTTGCTTTCTTTGCATTTAGAGCAGCCAACTCTTCCTCCTCGGCGGCAATATTAGCAGCCTCTTCAACTTCTGCAGCTTCCTTTGCTGCGGCTTCTTCGGCGGCGGCTTCTTCGGCGGCGGCGGCTTCTTCTGCAGCTGCTGCCTCTGCTGCCTCTGCCTCTGCTGCTGCTGCTGCCTCCTGAGCTGCTGCTTCCTCGGCTTCCTTGGCTGCTTGTTCCTCAGCAGCCTTCCCAGCACGTTGAGCAGCATTCTCAATCAAGACATTATAGCGCTCTGTATCCTTTCTGCCAAGTTTGCCTTTTCGTGTCTTCTTGGCTTCTAGTGCAGAAAGCTCTTCTTCCTCTTCTGCAATGGCAGCAGCTTCAGCTTCGGCCGCTTCCTGGGCTGCAGCATCGATAGCCTCATCAGCTTCCTCGGCAGCAGGTTCGTCTGCATCAGCATCATCGGGAGTAGCAGCTTCTTCCGCAGCGTCAACTTCATCTACTACCGCCTCTTCCTCTGCAGCAGCGGCTTCTTCAGCTTCTTTTGCAGCTTGTTCTGCCGCAGCCTTCTCGGCCCGTTGGCTGGCATTTTCAGTAAGGATATTGTAGCGTTCTGTATCCTTCTTGCCTAGCTTGCCTTTCCTTGCCTTCTTTGCGTCAAGGGCAGCCAACTCAGCTTCTTCCTCGGCAATTTCAGCAGCTTCGGCTTCAGCTGCTGCTGCAGCTTCTTGAGCGGCTGCCTCTTCAGCCGCAGCAACTTCAGCAGCAGAATCATCTTCAGGACCAGGTTCACCCGATATAGAATCAGATGCATCCTCAAAAACATCACCGTCTTCGTCATCTTCTGCGGGAAGTTCTTCAGGGGCATCTGGAGCTTCTGGAACCTCGGGAGCATCAGCATCTTCAGCCGCCACTGCCGCTTCTGCCTCAGCCTCGGCTTCCTTCAGTGCTCTCTCAGCAGCCTTGTCAACAAGAACGGTATAGCGTTCTGTATCCTTCTTACCAAGTTTGCCTTTCCTCTCCCTCTTCGCTTCAAGGGCAGCAATTTCAGCTTCTTCTTCAGCAATTGCCGCATCCTCGGCCTCTTTAGCCGCTGCTTCTTCTGCTGCCGCCTCTGCTGCCGCTGCTTCTGCTGCCGCCGCCTCTATTGCCGCTTGTTCTTCTGCCAGTTGCTCGGCGCGCTTGACAGCGAGCTCAATCAGTTCAAAATAGCGGTCTGTGTCCTTTTTATTGAGCTTTCCCTTCTTTTCCTTCTTGGCCTCAAGCTCGGCTAGCTCAGCTTCCTCGTCAGCAATTGCAGAGGTCTCGGCCTCCTTAGCAGCAGCTTCTTCGGCAGCAGCTGCCTCTGCTGCTGCCTCTGCCTCTGCTGCTTCCTCTGCTTCTTTAGCAGCTTGAGCCTCAGCAGCAGCCTCCGCACGCTTTGCGGCATTCTCAGTCAGGATAATATATCGATCCGTATCCTTCTTGCCCAGCTTTCCTTTTTTAGTCTTTTTAGCCTCGAGAGCAGCCAATTCTGCCTCTTCTTCAGCAATAGCTGCAGCTTCAGCCTCCTTGGCAGCAAACTCTTCGGCCTCGGCAGCTTCCTTGGCGGCAGCTTCTTCTGCTGCGGCAGCCTCAGCGTTGACTTCGTCTTGTACTGGATCAGCTTCTGGAGCGGGAACTTCCTGTTCCACGGGATCGACCTCGGCATCTACAGCTTCTTCTTCCACCGCATTTGCTTCCGCCGCTGCTTGCTCTTCGGCTTCTTGAGCAGCCTTTTCAGCACGTTGTTTCGCATTCTCGGTGAGGACAGTATATCTGTCCGTGTCCTTCTTGCCGAGTTTCCCCTTCTTGGCCTTCTTTGTCTCGAGGGAAGCCAACTCTGCCTCCTCTTCCGCAATTATGGCATCCTCGGCCTCCTTTGCTGCGGCAGCTTCTGCCTCTGCTGCCGCCGCTGCTGCCGCCGCCGCCTCTGCCTCTGCAGCGGCAGCAGCTTCTTCAGCTTCCTTCGCAGCCTTCTCAGCTCTCTGATTGGCATTCTCAGTTAAGAGGTTATATCGATCCATGTCCTTCTTGCCAAGTTTGCCTTTTCTTGCTTTCTTAGCCTCGAGCGCTGCTAATTCCGCCTCTTCTTCCGCTATTGCAGCAGCCTCAGCCTCGGCCTCCTTGGCTGCAACAGCTGCAGCATCTTCGGGATCCGGTATGGGGTCTTCTGCAGGCGGGTCATCTACTGGAGGTTCTTCGGCTGGTGGCTCCTCGACTGGCTCTTCGGGTGGTGGTTCCTCAGCCGCAGGCTCTTCTATTACTGCCTCGGCCTCCTTGGCGGCCAGGGCCTCGGCTCGTTGAGTAGCCTTCTCGGTAAGGATATTGAGTCGTTCGGTGTCCTTCTTTGTAAGCTTCCCCTTCTTAATCTTTTTAGCTGTTAGGGTTGCCAGCTCCTCGTCTTCTTTAGCAATTTCAGCCGCTTCGGCTTCTGCAGCTTCTCGGGCGGCAGCTTCTTCGGCTTCTTTTGCAGCAGCTTCTTCAGCTTCCTTGGCAGCAGCTTCTTCGGCTTCTTTGGCAGCAGCTTCTTCTGCTTCCTTGGAAGCTTTCTCTTTAGCTCGTTTCACAGACTGGCCAATGAGATACGTAAAGCGCTCCGTATCCTTCTTTGTAAGTTTGCCCTTTTTAGCCTTTTTATCCTTCAGTGCGTTTAACTCCTCTTCTTCTTTGGCGATTTCGGCAGCTTCAGCGTCAGCAGCCTGAGCAGCAGCCTCTGCCTCTGCTGCTTCTTGAGCTGCTGCTGCTGCTGCTTCTGCTTCGGCGGCTGCGGCTGCGGCTACCTCTGCTGCTGCAGCTTCTTCGGCATCCTTTGCAGCTTGGGCTTCGGCATCCTTAGCAGCCTGCTCTGCGTCTTTAGCAGCTTGCTCCTCTGCCCGCTTATTAGCCCGTTCAGTGAGGAAGTTGAAGCGTTCTGTGTCCTTCTTAAGAAGCTTACCGCCTCGCTTCTCTTTCTTCGTAATTAATGTGGCGAGTTCCTCCTCTTCTTTTGCAATGTCCGCTGCTTCGGCTGCTGCCGCTGCTTCTGCTGCTGCCGCTTCGGCTGCTGCTGCCTCCTCTGCTGCCGCTGCCGCTGCTGCTTCGGCATCCTTTGCTGCTTGCTCTTCGGCCTCTTGAGCAGCTTTAGCTTCTGATCGCTTCGCAGCGTTGCCTTCGAGCAACGCGAGTCGCTCTGTATCTTTTTTCAAAAGCTTTCCACCTCGCTTGGCTTTCTTTGCAAGCAAGACTTCGATCTCTGCGGCTTCGGCTTCGGCCTCCTTATCCTCGGCTTCACGAGCAGCCGCAGCCTCTGCCTCTGCTGCCTCCTTTGCAGCCGCTTCCGCCGCCGCAGCTTCTTCGGCGGCGGCAGCTTCGGCGGCAGCAGCAGCGACGGCTTCTTCAGCCTCTTTCGCAGCCTGTTCCTCCGCTTCGCGTATGGCCTTGGCTTCAGCTCGCTTTGTCGCATTCTCTTCAAGAAGAGCAAGTCGTTCAGTGTCCTTTCTTAAGAGCTTTCCTCCTCGTTTAGCCCTCTTTGCGATGAGTTGTGCGATCTCCTCGTCTTCTTTGGCTGCCTCAGCTTCTTCAGCCTCGCGAGCTGCTTTTGCTTCTGCTTCCTTGGCAGCCATTTCTTCGGGCGATGGCCCTGATGCTAGTTCATTTAGTCCATCAATATTCATATCAGGGAGTGTTGGCGCTGGAGGAGGTAGGTCAGTCAAGGCGTCCAGTGGATCTTTAGACTTCTTCGTTTTGGATGATGAAGTCCAACCCCAGTTGTCGTTGTTATCTGTGTTGACCTTGACGTCCGTGTGCTCCTCCACATCGTCAGGTTTAGTCTTACCGTTCTTGTTTTCGAGAAAATCAAGTATGTCATCCTTCTTCTTACCAACAGAATTCCAGAAAGCGTCACTGGGCTCTTCCGGCGGGGGAGGCTCGGGCTCCGACTTCCCCCACAAACCACCCAATGCCTTCTTTGTCTTGCTGCCAAAGCCCCACGAGCTAAGGAAACCCTCGTTCGCCGCGGGTTCAACGGGATCCGGGGCAGGCGGCGGAGGCGGAGCAGGAGCGGGTGGAGGGATCTCTTCTGCAAGATTAATAAGGTCACCTTTCTTCTTCTTACCCCAAAGATCTAAATCGTCATCAGTACTTTGCGGCGGTTCATCATCGCCAAATTCTGGGAAAAGTGAGTTCTTCTTCTTGGTCTTTTTGGCTGCAAGGCCCCAGGCTGACCACCCATCCGCAGGTTTCTCTTCTTGCACCTCTTCCTTCTTCTTTGTGCCAAAGGTACTCCAGAAATCGTCGCCGTTTTCATCCTGTGTAGGTGGATCTGGTGCTGCTGGGCCAGGTACTTCGGGTGCTCCCCACAGTGGTGACTTCTTCTTATCCTTTTTAGCTCCAGACCAACCGCCCCAAAGCTCGTCCGATGGTGGGGGATCGGGCGCGGCGACAGTTGCAGGACCAAAGTCGTCAATAATGTTTTTCTTCTTTGATCTGTCCTTCTTCGAGATTCCCCACGTATCCCAGATATCTTCCGACTCCTGCTTTGCTGGTGCTGGTTCGGGCTTCTTCTTGGCGCCCCAACCCCAGCCGTCGTCGCCCAACGGGTCCGTCTTTTCCTCGAGGACATCGCCGCCCCAAATATTGGGTTGTTTCTTCTTGCCGTCCTTTTTTGCGCCGAATCCCCAGAGATCTTCTTTTTCATTCGACTTGTTCCCCCCAAATTCGCCAAATGAAAGTGGTTTGTCGTTCTTTTTCGCATCTCCGGGTGCACCTGTCCAATCCCAGCCACCACCAGAGTTTCCTATGTCACGTTTAGTATCCCGTAACCCAAGTGAGGTTTTTTTTTTTTAACGAACCAAGACCTAGGCCGCCAAGTTTCCCCCCTGAATCGTCGCCTAGCTTTATTTCCTGGAAAGATTCTGTGCCAAAGTCATTGGTAGGTATGCTGGGCAAACCTCCATCAAGACCTTTCTTTTTTGACTTGCCCGATCCAAACCCCCATCCATCATTTCCGTCTCCACTTCCGTCGCCGGCGCCACCTGCGGAATCGCCGCCATTAGAGTGGCCTCCAGCACCGTCGTTGGGATTACCCTCATCGGCGGGCGGCGGCGGAGGTGGTGGCGGCGGCGGTGGAGGGAGACTCTGCTTCGTAGCCTTCTTCTTCTTGGCTGTTTGGTAGAAGCCTTCTTGGGAGTTGAAGTCAATTAAAAGATCGGAGGTGGGATCATTGAGAAGATCATCGTTTCTGCGGCGTCTTTGCGACGAATGAGAATTTGGAGGCGCTGGGAAGGCGTGCATCGATGATGGGTTTCGACGGGCGCGCTCATCGTTTCGGTTAGGGTCCATGACGCGATTGGAGGAAACTGTCGGTTCGCACGTGGCAGGAATGCTGTGGGACCATCTCGGGGACAAGTCGGGAACCTTCAGAGGTGTCGCAGCCGCATGTAGACGTGAGGAGGAAGTTGAAAGTTTCTAGAGAAATGGAATGTCAGACAGGCCCTCAGAAGGTAAGTTGTGCAGTGGTGGGTAAGGGGGGTGGCGTCACAGATTCCCCTCATGCTTCGGCCCGTGATCGAGGGGTTACCGTTGAGCGCCACCCAACGACTCGTGAAGGCAATAAACTTTTGAAAGCACGTAAATTGCTAACGGCCACTGGCCGGTTAAACGGCAGAGGCCGTTCGTAGGCAAATTTTGAAAACATACCGTTTTGCGAGAGGTCTGCTGCGCGACCCACGAATGGGCAATTAACCCCAGTTGCAAGCGCAAACTTCGCTCATCCCATCCAACCGGCGCATGCCGGGTTGTTGTCCACCCATAGCTAATTCCTGCTCTGCTTTCTGAAAACACCAAAACTTCGGCCGCGGCCATTGTGGAAGTCGGAACTTGTACGTAGGCGAAACGACGTCACAATCATGGAAGCTGTGGATGGTGGGGGCCGAACGGAAACGGAAGAGAGAGAAGGACGAATGAGACGTGCAGATGCGAGGCAAAGATCGTGGCGGCGTGAGGTTGCAATATCGCAGTCTTAATAGGGAGAAGAAGGTCCAATGTAAGTCTGCGTGAAAAAAATTTGATCGAAAGAGTCCGACAGGTGGTTTTGCGATCGGATTTGTGTCGTCGTAATTAATTGTAATGCGACGTCGTTCACGGAAAAACGTCTTAATCGCCAGCTCGAGTTTGTTGCTGATTGTTGCGCGCGAGAATCGACTGAAGGAGAGAAAAAATTGCGAGGTCGGGTGAGAAGAAGCGACGTTGCGAATGGTGTTTTCCAATATCCTGAGCGGCACCCTTTATCAGTGGTGTCGCAGCTCTTTCACCCAGCCCCCCCAAGTCGTTGATCGTGCGTCGTCGAAGTCGGTAGGAGAAGGTGTCTCACTCTGCCTGCCAAACTGGGGAACTTGGCTCATGCGTGACAGAGTCGATCCGAGCACCCATTCAAAGGCAGGCAGCGTAAGGAATTATTTCCTTGGATGAAAGAGAAAGAAGTAAGGTAAGAAATGCCTGGAGTACCAGGACGAAAAAAGGCCACAAGACCGAGACAGGCGGGTAGCGCCGTGGGCCAATGATGCCGGCGTGCTTGTTTGGATCGTCGGCCAGACGAAAGTCAGTCGTCGCACCAGGGTAAATGCTACCAAGCGACTGGCGGGGGTCACTGGATGGGGCGCTGCTCCATTAACAAGAGCAGGCAGAGAGAGCCAAACAACTGGCAAGCTGACGGGCAGGGGAGTGGCAAGGGAGTGACTGTTAAATTACGTAGTCGCCTTGTCTATAAATCAGTGTTAGTTTAATAGTTGGGTCTGGTTGGGTTGGGGTTTGTCTAAGCCATTCTATTAAAGGTGAACGGGATCCCAAAGCCAAAGTGGAGTGAGGTTAGGCGACGATGGGCATGGTACCTACCGCTATTTGACCCGATCAAATAAATAAGTGGGAGGTCGGGTATCTGGATATTCAACAACCAAAAAAAAAAATCAGGAGAAGAATGAAGGTACGAAAAAAAGAGAGAGAGCACGAGGGAGGAGGGGAATTTCGAGCGATCTGAGTCACGCTGATCAGGAGTCGCACGTTGTTGCTTTTCTTCTGCACCCTTTTTCCCCCTTCTCTCTTCTCATTCACTTGGTTGTTCCTCGATTGACCACCCCCTTGTTGCCCAGGCACGTAGGTGACGGCAGCATGTGGCAAGGCCAGGAGATATTCAAGACGGCAATCGGGGGCAAAAAATTCAAGGGGGAGTCGCTGAGGTACTTATCCTGAGGAAGGGGCATATATGTACGTGCAGGTACACTTCCAACACAGGGGCGGCCACTGAGAAACGCGGGCGTCGTCGTCGATGCAAAACGCACGAGGCGCATCGGTACAACAGCAGCCTGAATGGTCGAGAGCGGGGACGGTGGGTGTGGATGGGGTGCAAGGGAGTGAAGAGTCACGCATAACACTGGATAACATTGGCTGCGTCCATCACCAGCCCATCTCTGCCCACCCTCGTGCGTCCCGCGTGCAATGTACCGTCTGTTCGTCCGTCCACACACCACCACCAGCTCCCACTGCCACCCAACCAGCCCAGCAACCAAGCAGAGTAACTGGACAATGGCTCGGTGCAACCACTGCAGGCTCATGATCCACCATCTCCAACCAACCACAGCCGCCCTACCTCATGTCGGCTGGGCCTCTTGTCTGCAGGACCAGATGGGCCAGTCCAGCCGGGCGCTCAAACCAGATCTTGCGCCCTCGCTCTAACCTTGTCAAAAGGCTTGTCTGCGGATAGCATCTGGGCATTCGCCTTGTTTCACCACGTTGCCCCCAGCCACTTGATTGATCAAATTGGCGCAATGCCAACTGATAGTTCTCTGATACGGATGGAGAGCGCTTCGTCGGCCCCATCGACTACACCTATATTTTTTCCTCTTCTTCTCCATGTAGCCAGAAACAGGGCAACCGCTGGCAACGCTGCTGGGATGCCCCTTCAATCACCGGCAGACTAGACGGGTTCTGTAGCCCAACGCTGCGACTCCAGCCTTCCGAGGCCAACAAAGTCACTCTGCCTACCCATCGCTTCCGAACTTAGTTTGTACACGTACATCCATTCCCGCTCTTCTAGCATCCACGATCATGCGCTTGTCACTTGTTCCGACATGTTCCATTGCTATATTTCCGAAGGTACTATTTTCTCCCAATGTACCACTAGTCCATCGCGGACTGCGTCCATCTGTCCGCCATCACTGAAAAATCCCCTTGTCTTCAACCCCTCCTTCAAAGGACCCTGGGCCCCGTCGTTCGATCTCCGTGACATCACGCGGGGCCGTCCTAACCCAGTCAATCTAACCCATCTTAGGTCAGTTGTCGTCGCTACACGCGGGCCGACGCTTCAGACGCGGCAGCCTGAGGCGAATTGGGTCATTATGTCGCATTGTTCCCTCGTTTAACGATGGAATGAGAGGCACAATATTTGTCCTTACCCAGTTGGTTGCTCCTGAATCTGCCATGTGTTTCTGGCGCAAGCGTGTGCGTGTTGTACGTGCACCGCATCCCAGCACACGTTCGTGGCGGCATTCTGCCGTTGAACCATCTGGAGAACTCATTTACAACCGCCAAGCTATCGAATCACCTTCCCCACGGATGTACCTGTGATCAACTTCTGGGACCCTTACTTCGTACATTACGGCAGGTTGGCCTCAGATCATATTGGGGGTGGGACTGTAGTTTGGCCCGTTCCCTTGACGACGGCCTGTAGGTCAGTGGCCTCAGTCGCTCAATTCACACCCGGACGGTGATTGCCCGTCACTCCAACAACCACCAGCCGCTAGTGGCAGCGGGTAACAGGGAGGCTTGTCTTCGGCCGTTAGTCCCCAGTCCAGCCTGGCCGATTCGACCAGGGTAATTGTCGTCTTTTGCGAATGCCGCAGAGGCGCAACTTTGTTTAGACATAGCACGATTGAGGGATCCAGGTACTGCTACTTACACCACTGGGCATCAATAAGGCAAAGGGGAAGGAACAGTACCAGACCGCTCATCGCGCGCAACCCTCCATCCGGAGATGAACCCGCTGGCGTCCTGCGGCCTGCGGGCGACATGCAGACATCGGGAACTAGCTGGAGTGTGCTTGGCTGGCAACAGGGCCCCACACCGTCCCACGAGTGTCCCCGAATCCACCTTAGCCTCGTGCAGCCATGCAACACTTTCGACCCGAACGGGTATCGCCAAACCCTCACCGCTTCGACATGCCATCCCTCAAAAAGCCGCAAAATTTTCTGCCGCTCGGGGTTAATGGACATCAGACCTGGTGTGGATGGATATGCCTTGTCGTCGCCTCAGCATTTGGCTCCGGAGCGTCCTCACTGCTCAAAAGGTCGCCGGTTCTGTCCAATCCCACTCGCCCGTTTTAGAGCGGTCAGACCTGAATCCATCCACTTTCGTCATCAGACAGCCCAAGCCAGAGACAGTGGCAACGTCAACAGCACACAGCAGGACAGTAGACAACAGAGGGAGCAAGATGATCAAGTGATTTGCGTCTGTTCCATGACTGACCTGTTTGGCCCATCTGTTCCTCGCTTTTTTCTTTCGCCTCGTTCGTGGCGAGGCAAACCGGACATGTGTCAACCTTGTACGACGTTGTCCTTGCAGTAATGCGTGGGTGTTCCTGAGAATAGTTTTGCTTCTCGCTCAGATCCTACATACTACGTGGCTCCTATAAACTCTAAAGGCAATACGAACTCACCGGTCTTGGTTCATGCCAGTGGGTAGATGGTTCAGCGTTTCCCTGGAACTGGGAGATCATAGCATTGGTCCGTATACTGGTTGTGCAAGTGAACAAGACGTATATTCAGTATGCGAGTACATTACATCCGCGTCTGTGTATATGCATATGCCATCCCGCAAAGAGCATATTGCGTTAGGATCGTATGTCCCAAGACGAAAACATGCTGAAGCTATGAGTCAGTGGACTGTTCGGGGGTCGACGATTTTCATTGCCACTTGTACGCAGGCATCATGTCTATGGTGTCCGTAGTCTACCACTGAGGATACCTGGATCGAAACGTGGTATAGAAGTCATTATTAGCCACCATACCCAGCCACCTCTCTGATCCATGTGGCAGAGTTGTTCATATTCTATTGCGGCATCATGCACAAAGGACAGGCATGTGAGAAATGCACTCTGCATCATCCCCGTACGACGAGAGGAATATCTTATGGCTTAGTGCAGACCATATGGGGACATCGTCGAGGGCCCCTCATGTCTAACGTCATGCAGGGCCCCTGCAGCCTCACGCGACCCGATGATGGTTGCTTTGCAGCCCAAGGCCGAGACGATAGTGTCGACTATAAGCCCAACAACGAACCACGAGTGCAGCTTTGTGGTTGTCTGCCCTGCCCGTGCATAAAATACGCAGAGACACACAGTAGCGTGCGTAAATCAGACAATTTGGCAAAAAAGAGCCCCCCCCCCAATATGACACACCGTCTTAGAGAATGGCAAGGGCGGCGGCAGTCGGATGGATCTCCATCCAGGACAGAGCAGCGATGCGTCTCTAGTTATGCAACGGGACCGACGGGATGGGGAATTGCCAGGGCTTGCTCTCGACCCAGCTCCTGAATTACCGCATGCTAGGGACAGGGCTCCGTATATTAGAGATCAGATCCTCTTGAGGCACCGATTGACGCAAAGAATGCAGTGTCTTACATTGGAAAGACATGAACCCACGTGCGGACTGGGTTCCCCGAAACCACCAATTGATATTAGTCGACATCGGGACAGGCGACTAAATCATCTACACATCCCATCACAGAAGAAGCTCCGCGGCAGGCGGTGGGGTCCGTCACCCGTTTAGACATGGCTGGCTCACGGCAGCCAAGGAAAAGTGGCAGAAAACGGCAAGGCTAGCCGGACAAGTCGCGGGCTCCTATGCCGTTACATTACAGATTACGAGGGATGGAAATTAATATCTAACCTCATTTTATCGAAATCGAGAGATGGGATAACAATGCTTCCTTGTGTGGTTTTGGCCGCTGGATAATGAATTGACACAGGATTCTCTGTGTCCTGCACCGCCTCCTTCATAAGACGGGCGCCAACACAGCCAGCCAGTCAGTCAGTCAGAAGAGTGGCCTTGATTCCTCAGCCACAGTCCCAAGTTAGAAACCGAACCGAACATTTGCAATTAGAAGAAGGGTTGAGCCTGGGGCATACGTTTCTTTTTTTAAATCGTCACTATTTCCAGTCAACAGGGCTAGGGAAAGAAGAGGCTACATCCATCCCATTCCTTACAAGCCAGCCTGCATTTACAAAGCAAATGTGGCCGTTTTTAGCGGCTGGTCGTCCCGTTATATTTTTAACCACAGACACTTCTGGCGCTGGTTCTGGGGGCCTTCTCTTTAGCCACGCTCCAAGCTTCACTTCGGCAGTCTGGCCGCCACAGGCGTCGCTTGCGTCTGTGGTTGGCTCCCCCAGCATCGGCGCGCGGCGCTTGCGGTCATCCACCCTCTACCATCCGGAACCACAGTTCTCACTACCACCACGTCTATACACACGCGCGCGCTTTGCTGCCTGTCATTTTCCAACCTCAGCCTCCATTATCCCAGAGATCAAAGCGGGAAGGGAGAGGTTGAGTTGTTAGGCTGGATCCGCCAGCCATCACTGCTGTTGTTATATACTGATACTTACTGCTGCTCTCCATGGTCCCGGCCTGCACACGAATAACACCCCGGATCGTCTCGCTTCCGTGTGTCTGTGCCCCCCCTCCGCCCCCGGCTGAAT
>NAGG01001527.1:0-18208 GCA_003031705.1 Calonectria naviculata
TTTTTTTTTTTTTTTTTTTACATCGATAGACATATCTGTATATGGCTGGCATCCGAACAGGTTCAATGTTGGCTCGGCTGGGGACTCTGTGCCGTGAGGGGCTGGGATTTTTGGCCCATCCCACCATGAAATTGCCTATTTCAGCGCCGTCTGCGGGGATTGACCTTTTGCCGCCCAGAAGAGCCAGTGGAGGGCAGAAGAAAGCACCTTGGAGGGCGAGTACTTTGCAGGGACATGGGGGTAATTTCTTTTTCTTCGACGTTGCTTCTGGAGATGCCCTGGAGGAGGAAAAAAAAAGACCGACGAGGGTTGGGCTCAGGCCATCTGCGACTGACCTGCGTCCAGCGGCCGGTGTCCAGGCGTCCCGACGTCTTCAGACGTTCCAGCACGCACCAGGCGGCCTGAGGTGAGAGCACAGACGCACTGAGGAAGAGACAGACGCTGCATGCGCAAGAAGCGATAATACGTTAGGGCGGTACCTGATAAAAAGTCCAACAGGGACAGGGAACAGACATTTCGACGGCTCCTGTCTGTGGCTTGCACCCCCTTGTCGCCCATGGCTCTCCAATGCCCCAAATGAAGAGTACCTGGCACTCGTCTGCCGCGCCCGCCCAAGGACAGGTACCTCTCATATGCCAATCCAATGCACAGCCTTGAGCACCAGCCAGCGGGCAGTTGATTCAGGCAAGGTACTTCCCAGTTGAGGTTGGTCTGCTCGGCTCTTCCCTCCAGCCGCCCGCCTTCATTCGCCCCTCGAACCCTCCAGTGACCCAGTTGCCAGTCACGCAGTGTACTTCCCGTCCTCCCGCTCACTTGCATTTTCATCCCTATTGCCCTCAGCTCGCCTATGGCTGAAACGCTCTTGACTGTGTCTGTTCCCTCCCAGAGTCCCAGAATCGCGGATCCACCGCACGCAGAAAAACTTCAATTGTGAACCTTTCTGACCTGTCGCAACGACACGAAGGCTCCGAGCAAGATTCAGAGGTCCCAATACCCCGTCCATCATCTTTGATCAATCGGATGGGCGTGACGCCCTCTATCGTTGCCACTGAATTAAGCATATCCCGCCTTGCCTCTCGCTCTTCCCCTACCCCCCGGGGACTTCATTTAAATCCATCTAGCATTCCGAAACCAAATCTTCCCCTTCCGAGGTAAATCGCGACCAACGCCTGACGGGAGCGTCTGTCAATCCAAGGCCAATCTTTCATCCCTCAGTGACGCAACCTTCTACACCCCTTGGCGCCGCTTTTGGACCGCCGCTAGGGAGCCGGCAATCCGAAATCGACTTGACTTGACTTGTCGATTCTCCTCCCCGTTCTTGAAGAAGCTCATCCATCTCGCCTTGGCATTCTCCTGATCGATTGCTGCCCATTTGAATGCCCTCCCGTTTCTCGTCTGCCTGACTCGTTGTTCGGCGCCAAAACCGCTTGCGTGTGGTTGCGCTTTCGGCCGCCATTTTCGGGACCTTGGTTTTGACGCCTTCGCCGTCCTCGTGCAAGCCCACGCCCGGTGTCACTTGAGACGACAGACAGGTAACGGATTCCGTTAGCGCCCCCTCAATGCCGCCATCGTCTCGTCCTCTGCACCTGTACCCATTTTGCACCGTCACCACCGTCCTCTTACTTCAACTCAGACTTCTTCCACTTCAATCTAATATCAACTCGGCCCTCCCGCTGCCGCCCCCGTCATCGCATTCCCCGTTAATTTCGCACCCATCCTTCGAACCTCTTCGTACTTGGCCCGCGTACATGTACTGACATCCCATCCGCCCAAAAGCGTTCCAGGTCTCCCCATTAGCTCTCCCCTCGCTCTATTCGCTCCTTGCAGCAGCCTCGATCATCACGACCAACCATTCATTCCGTTCGCACATCCCCACCGGCCACCGCCTTCTCCTAGTGCCCGCGTGTCGGTCGCCAGGAGAGATCGAGAGTCTGGGTGACGGGCCGGGCCATGGCCGGCTACCAGAGACCCATGAGCTTTTCTGAGAGGAGAGGAAGCGCCCTCAGCGACGACCTAGCTCTCAACACCAACAACGCCATGCTGAACCATCGAATGGAAAAGCTGCCCCAGCAGCAGCGACATCTGCGAGGACCCCCGACCCCGAGCATGTCCACTCCGGCGCCCGATTTTGACCAGCAACTCACAGGCTCGCCTCCACCGCCTCCAACTCCTGCCGCATCTCCCGGTCCCTCAAATTTCCAGCCCGACTGGAGCGATGCCGCTGATGACGAAGATTTCTTCCTTGCAAAGGTTCGCCAACACTTTAAGAACTGTTCCGGTCCTCAGCGAACCCGAGTTCTTGCCGACCTCCTCAATCTCTGCACTAGCCAGCAGTTGAGTTTTGTACACCAATTTGTCAGCCCTCTGCTCAAGAAAGACCCCTTCACAAGTCTTCCAGATGAACTATGTCTTCGGGTATGACTACCTGAGCCCTTTCCGTGCCTATGTCCTCGTTCCTAACAGTTCTTATTCCAGATCCTGTCGTTCATCGACGATCCCAAGGTTTTAGCGCGAGCATCTCAAGTATCGAAACGATGGCGAGATCTTCTCAGCGATGACATGACGTGGAAGAACCTGTGTGTCAAGCATGACTATGGCCGGAGGCTCTCTGAGGTCTATGCACAGGCGCAATCGGCATCGAGGCCTGCTGCCTACTTCAACAGCACCGACACGGAAATGGTTACCAGCAATAGCTTTCCGGGCGCTCGCCCGCTCATCGCACATGCATCGAACTCGCGCCATTTTGAGGGCTCATCGACTCCTGGCCGACCAAAGCTACGATCTTACAAGTCACACTTCAAGCAGCGATATTTGGTCGAGGCGGCGTGGAGGTCTGGAGGCACGAGCACGACAAGGAACATCACTCAGGAGGGTGGCGTCGTCACAAGTTTGCACTTGACACCGAAGTACATTATTGTTGCTCTTGATAACGCCAAGATCCACGTTTTCGATACTGAAGGTGATTCGCAACGTACCCTGCAAGGTCATGTCATGGGTGTTTGGGCTATGGTCCCGTGGGACGACACTTTGGTCAGCGGCGGCTGTGATCGCGATGTGCGAGTTTGGAACCTTAAGACGGGGTGAGTGTTGAAAGAAGAAAGCGGTCGGAACTTTTGAATAAAGCTAACATCAGTATAGTGCTTGCCTGCATACTCTACGTGGTCACACATCGACTGTGCGTTGCTTGAAGATGGCTGATGCCAACACCGCCATTTCTGGCTCCAGGGACACTACTCTGCGAATCTGGGATATTCGCACGGGCCTCTGCAAAAACGTTTTGGTTGGTCACCAATCTAGTGTTCGATGTCTCGAGATCAAAGGCGACATTGTTGTTTCTGGTAGCTACGACACATTTGCCAGGGTCTGGAGCATCTCCGAAGGCCGCTGCCTGCAGACTTTGCAGGGACATTTTAGCCAAATCTATGCTATTGCTTTCGATGGCAAGAGAGTTGTAACTGGTAGTTTGGATACGAACGTGAGAATATGGGATCCTAAGTCCGGGTAAGTTACGTCGCTGGAGTGGATTTGTTGGGTGTAACTAACTTGGTCTTCTTTTTAGTGAATGCCTGGCTATTCTTCAGGGCCACACGTCACTCGTCGGTCAATTGCAAATGCGTGGTGACACTTTGGTCACGGGCGGATCTGATGGTTCTGTGCGAGTCTGGTCCCTGGAAAAGATGTGCCCTATTCACCGCCTTGCTGCGCATGACAACAGCGTCACAAGCTTGCAATTTGATGACACTCGGGTCGTGAGTGGTGGTAGTGACGGCCGAGTTAAGATCTGGGATCTCAAAACCGGCCATCTCGTCCGAGAACTGATCGCTCAAGGCGAGGCTGTTTGGAGGGTGGCATTCGAGGATGAGAAATGTGTGGCGCTTGCTTTGAGGCAAGGCCGCACCGTGATGGAGGTGAGCATTGTGCGGTTCTCTGTGAAGCGTAACCGTAGACTGACATGTTGCAGGTCTGGTCCTTTTCCCCACCCGAGGAAATTTTGTACGATCGACCCTTATCGCTTCAACAGCGAGTACTTGAGGATGACCCTAACCGACCCCAAAGTGCTATGGCTATTGACTATCGAGGTTCGCCATCAGGGATGGACAGCCCAACCCGAGATCGGTCTACTCAGGATGTCGTTATGCAAGACGCTGGCCCCTCGACGGCTCCGTTGCAGGGCGGTACGTTCTTTCACGACGACTAAGGCCGTCTCGTTGACGTAGTCAACTTTCTTATCGCCGTATATGTTGTGCGGAAATTTATTCTTTTTATCGCCCCAGGTCTCCTGGCGTGGAGGCCTCGTTATAATGAATTCGGCAGTCATCATAGGGCCGGGTCGGGTTATCTGCCCTCACATTTGTATACTGGGCGTGCTTCAAGTTGTTATAGATAGGACGAAGACAAACGTGGGAAGCATGTTATGGCGTTGCTGCATCATCTGGTCGCGCATTGCTAGGGATATTTGCATGGAATATGAAAGCATGAACACGGAAGGGATGGATTTGGGAGCTTCGTTATCAGGGTGAATCGAGGAGTTGAGTCTACATTGTCTAGCTTGGGCCTGTTTTTTTTTTCTTCGAGGCTATGGCGGACTGGTCTTGATTTTACTTGGACTGCTCGAAATAATACCAGAGATGTTATCTTGTTTGATAGAATAGAGCAAACCGTGTTTGGGGAGCAGACTTGAGCAGTCTTTATCTTTGTGCACATAGCGTTAAAATTGTCAGGAGATACAAGCTTCACTTTTGAGTTCCCGTGCCTTTGGGATCGCGTGTCTTTTTTTTTTTTTCCTTCCTGCTGTCTCACCATCTTTTTACTCGGTCATCGGGTAAAAAAGGAGGACTTACGTTAGTGCGAAAGGGCCCCACACCGAACTGTCCGGACTGAATTATACCGACGACTCCACTGAATGAGATAATTGCATTTCAAACATTGATGAGATACATAAGAAATGAGCACTTGGTTGGAGATACTGGAGAAGACATCGATAAACGAGAAAAACAACTCAGATACATACGAATCCCAACGTTGCTGGGATCCGACGCCGGAGAAGCGCCGGACGACACTCAATCACGTGGGACGCGCTAATACATTTCTGGACTAGACTTTTCCAACAAGCCAAGCTCAACGCTCAACACCGCGATTTTTCTGAGCTCCATTTAGACAACTCGTCGTTAACCGCACGACAATCCTTCTTCTCTCAATTGACTAGAGGCATCTCCAGAATTGCGATGTTGTCCAGAGCTCTCCGAGTACCCAGGGCGCTGCCTCTGCGCGCTGCTCCTAGGGCCATCGCTGCCCGCACCGTCACCACTAACGCTGCGTCGGCATCCTTGAGCCACTCCGTCCCTCAGGTGAGTGAAATGCGCCCTTTCTCGACTGCGAGTCGGAGGGAGATGTGGTCTATTTCCCACTCGTCCCCCTCGAACTGCCTTGTCCCTGGCGTAAGGTATTGACCTGTCTTTCCCCCTAGGCTGACGACGAGCCCTTCTCCGTCGACCTCAGCGATGAGAGCTTCGAGACGTACGAGCTGGACCCTCCCCCTTACACCCTTGAAGTGACCAAGAAGGAACTCAAGGACATGTACCACGATATGGTCAGCATCCGGTACGTTTCAATTCTATGTCGACGGTCCATTGAGCCCCCAATCGCTAATAATCGCGCAGTCAGATGGAGATGGCTGCCGACCGTTTGTACAAGGAGAAGAAGATCCGTGGTTTCTGCCATCTGTCTACTGGTCAGGAGGCTGTTGCTGTCGGTATTGAGCACGCTATTACTAAGGAGGACGATATTATCACCTCCTACCGATGCCATGGCTTTGCCCTGATGCGCGGCGGTACCGTTCGATCCATCATTGGTGAGCTTCTTGGCCGCCGTGAGGGTATTGCCTACGGTAAGGGTGGTTCTATGCACATGTTTGCCAAGAACTTCTACGGAGGCAACGGTATCGTCGGTGCTCAGGTCCCCGTTGGTGCTGGTCTGGCCTTCGCCCATAAGTACAACGGCAACAAGAACGCCTCCATCATCCTGTATGGTGATGGTGCAAGCAACCAGGGCCAGGTCTTTGAGGCTTTCAACATGGCCAAGCTCTGGAAGCTCCCCGCCCTTTTTGGCTGCGAGAGTAAGTTGCTGTATCTGGCTGATTGACGGCTTAACGCTAACGAGTGTTTCAGACAACAAGTACGGCATGGGTACCTCTGCCGCTCGCTCGTCCGCTTTGACCGACTACTACAAGCGTGGTCAGTACATCCCTGGTCTCAAGGTCAACGGCATGGACGTCCTTGCCGTCAAGGCCGCCGTTAAGTATGGTAAGGAGTGGACCGCCGCCGACAAGGGCCCCCTCGTCCTCGAGTACGTCACATACCGATATGGTGGTCACTCCATGTCTGACCCTGGCACCACCTACCGAACTCGTGAGGAGATCCAGCGTATGCGTTCTACCAACGATCCCATCTCCGGTCTTAAGCAGAAGATTCTCGACTGGGAGGTCGCCACTGAGGACGAGCTGAAGCAGATTGACAAGGAGGCCCGCGCTAAGGTCAACGAGGAGGTTGCTGCTGCCGAGGCTATGGCCCCCCCGGTCGCCACCCCTGATATTCTGTTCGAGGATATCTACGTCAAGGGCACCGAGCCCCAGTTCATCCGCGGACGAATTCCTGAGGAAAACTACTACTTCAACTAAGGAAGGAAGGGGCTTAAGAGTGGGGGAATAGGGCCGTACTTGTAATGATTCCTAGCACCTTGTTGCCTACTGTAATATAAATCCATGATTAGAGGGCTAGCCATACTGGCCAAACGCACGCGTGCTAGGGCCTATGTTTGTGATATAAGGAACAGTTACTTTGGAAGTCCCCAAAACGAACAAGAATTGCATCAGTAATAGAGCATCGTCTGCATGTGCTTTGGCTATGTCTGCAACTATCGGACCAGCGGTTCCAACCGCCCCAAGACGGAACTAAGGTACATTGCATCTCCTTGGCTGCATCGTTCATCATGTACCCATCATCGAACATAATCGACATCCTTAAAAATGCCATCGGAGACTGCGGAATGGTAGCATGAAAATAAGACTTGACGGTCGTAACGCCAAGTAGGTTCAGTGGTTTCAGCTCAATTGGTGATTTTTGGACATGAATTCGCAACTTATACTTCGTGACACCATTGATCTGTGCTGTGGGCTTGGTGTTTGTTGCTCATCACATCAATGCACACAGTCTTAGAAAATAGTTTTCCTTTATTCAGCCATCGTCTCCCCTCGGGATTAAGTGTAAGAATAAATAAATAAAACCGGGGTTCTATCTGAGCTTCAATTGATCACTATATTCAGTCCCAACAAGCAAATTCAATGTGAACAAGGCTTATCTTTCAGGAGGCTCCGACCAACAATATCTAGAAGGCGCCAATGACGTCTAAGAAAGACGGGCCTCTAGAGAATTCAAGTCGCAATGGTGTATGTCGTGCACTGGAACGAAGATGCCAAAAGACTTTGCTTAATTGACTCTTTCAGTAAGGCGGGGGGTTGGAAGGCACTCCAAGCTGTGGGAATGAGTGAAGTCACGTGATATCGTAATATCTAGCCTGTCCTCCTCGCGTCGCGATCCAATTAACGCGTTTCTGCCTGGCGGCGCGCGTCATGCTTAGATCCAGTGTCCTCTGTCGACGAGGCCTCTCACCAACTTTTGCCCACCATTATCCTGCCCCGAGAACGATCATACAGCATCTCAATCGCTCTCTTCCACGACATCTTTGGATCATGGCCCCGCAACAGGCGAAATTGCAGTATGTCAAGCCATCGCAGACCACACTGGGGTGTGTGGACGCAGATGGAGCATGGTGAAAATGCACACTGACACTGATTGCTACACAGGAAGTTTTTTGGCGCTAAGGCTGAGCCGCCCAAGCAAACAAAGCTGGCCTTTAGCATCAAATCAAAGAAAGAAAAGGTTGGAGACGAGGATGCGAGCCCCAAAGAGACTTCGGATGCTGAGAACGGTAAGACCGCTCTTTGCTATTGCATTGTGCTAAATGGCTAACTGGATTAAAGATTCTAAGAAGCGTATGAGATCGACTAGCAAGGGAGCCGCCTCAGAGCACGTCAATGCTAAGGAAGAAGAGGAAGACGACACCGATGCCCCAGCTACCAAGCGAGCGCGACGAGTTCCAAACAGGATCGAGGATGATGAAGATGAATCCGAGGAAATAGATGCGCCTGTCAAAAAGGAAGCGTCTCCAGCTCGTCGAAAATCGGCATCACCCAAAACTTCAGCCAAGAAGTCGCCCAAGAAATCAAAGGCCAAGAAAGAGATTGCACCCGTTGCAACGGAGGGCGATGAGCCACTCAAGGATGAATCATCGGGATCAGCATCCGAAGGCGAGGACGAAGCTGATGTTGATGATGAAAAACCCGAAGTTGCTGCCAAGAACCGACAGAAAGTCCAGACGACGCTTAAAGCGAAGAGCAAGGACCCCTATCCCGACTGGAAGCCTGGTACTCCTGTACCATATGCAGCACTTTGTACAACCTTCTCTCCCATTGAGATGACCACTAAACGCCTCATAATCATGGAACATTGTTCACTATTCCTGCGCCAGGTCATGCGTCTTACGCCCGATGATCTGCTTCCCACTGTATTGCTCATGATCAACAAGCTTGCCCCTGACTATGCCGGTATTGAGCTCGGCATTGGCGAGTCGTTGATCATGAAAGCTATTGGAGAGACAACCGGTCGGAGCCTTCAGGTTATCAAAGCAGACCAGAAGGAAATTGGTGATCTTGGCCTTGTGGCTGTGAAAAGTCGATCTACTCAACCAACCATGTTCAAGCCCAAACCCCTGACGATCAGAGGAGTTCACCAGGGACTTATGAATATTGCTACTGTCACTGGCAATGGTGCTCAAGGGCGAAAGGTGGACTTGATAAAAAAATTGCTTTCAGCAGCTGATGCACATGCCCTTGGCAAAATTGATGTGAACAAAGACAAGGGAGGCCCCAGTGAAGCGAAATTCATTGTTCGTTTCTTGGAGGGTAAATTGCGACTTGGCCTAGCCGAAAAGACTGTTCTGGTTTCACTTGCCCACGCTGTGATTGCGCACGAGGCAGAGAGTCGCGGCAAATTACCCACCACCTCGGAAATAGAGCAAGCTGAGTCTATCCTCAAAACAGTTTACAGGTGCGTTTTAGCTCTCTCTTTTTGTTTTGACGCTTGCTAATGATTTTCAGCGAACTTCCTAGTTATGATGTGATTATCCCTGCCATCTTGGAGCATGGTATTATGAAACTTCGCGACAACTGCAAACTCAGACCTGGTGTGCCCCTGAAGCCCATGCTGGCCAAACCTACAAAAGCGATCACCGAGGTGTTGGACCGGTTCGAGAACCAGACCTTCACATGCGAGTACAAATACGATGGCGAGAGGGCACAAATTCACTATGTGGCCAAAGATTCTTCTGAAAAATTGAGTCAATCAACACGGGAAGCAACCAAGGAAGTCGGTGCTGGCGTTGCCAGCATTTTCTCTAGGAACTCAGAAGATCTGTCCAAGAAGTATCCTGACATTCTGGCCAAGCTACAGACTTGGGTTAAGCCGAACACCAAGAGCTTTGTCCTAGATTGTGAGACTGTGGCTTGGGATGTCGACGAGAAGAAGGTGCTGCCTTTCCAGCAGCTAATGACACGTAAAAAGAAGGATGTCAAGTTGGAAGATGTCAAAGTTAAGGTTTGTGTGTTCGCTTTTGACCTGCTCTACCTCAATGGCGAGGCTGTTGTCGAGAAGTCGTTGCGTGAGCGCCGAGAACTCCTCCAGGAGGCGTTCGTGCCCGTTGAAGGGGAGTTTGCGTTTGCCACGCACATGGATGGGCAAGAACTAGATGAGATCCAAGTTTTTCTCGACGAAAGTGTCAAGGCATCATGCGAAGGTCTAATGGTCAAGATGCTTGACGGTACCGAGAGTGGATATGAGCCCAGTAAGCGAAGCCGAAACTGGCTCAAGGTAAGATTATCCAAGTGAGACCAATTCTAATGGGATGCTGACACAATGCCTTTAGATTAAGAAAGATTATCTTTCTGGTGTGGGAGACTCACTCGATCTCGTCGTCTTGGGCGCATACTACGGCAAGGGTAAACGAACCTCCGTTTACGGCGCGTTCCTCCTCGCATGCTACAACCCCAACACGGAGACGTACGAGACAGTCTGCAACATTGGCACGGGGTTCTCCGAACAAGTCCTCGAAGACCTTCACAAGCAACTTTCTGAAATCACTATTGATCGCCCTAAACCATTTTACTCACACTCTTCCGGTGGTCAGCATCAGCCCGATGTTTGGTTTGAACCTCGTTTTGTCTGGGAGGTGAAGACGGCGGATCTGACCCTTAGCCCACGCTACAAGGCTGGTGCCAAGGAGGGTGTCGATCCCGCCGGAGAGAAGGGCATCAGTTTGCGTTTTCCGCGATTTATTCGTGTGCGCGATGATAAGAAGCCAGATGCAGCTACCTCTAGCAGGCAGGTAGCTGAGATGTACCGCAAGCAGGAGAGCGTGACGAAGAATAAGGGTCCTGCCGTGGACGATGATTTTGAGTACTAGCCGCTCGCAGTACGGTATCGGGTGATGATCGTTTGTCATTAACCCTGGACTGGATGATTTGGGCAAGGGGCATATTCCATCTTACTTTTTACAAAGGTGTATGTGTATTATAGCACTGTATAGCACTCCATGAACAACATGACTTGACGGATACAATTACACAAGCCTAGTGAGACAACATAGGTCGAGGTCATTAATTTAACACGATCCTGAAAATGACTGGATTACATATCAAAAATAGAGACGCATTGCGCCGCGGCGTACAAGTGGAAATCGGAATAACGCTTGCGCCCACCCTGTCTAAACCTGAACCTTTATAACATGGGACCCCCACTGCGAATACTATCCTGATCATCCACATCGTCGGTGCCCCGCAGCAGACCATGTTGCTCGCGCGCATCATGGTCGTTGTTGGCAATGCCCGTGACTCCCGTCTCCATGCCGGGCGCCGCTGGGAGGCTACTGGTACGACGGGTCTCAGCGGCGCCGTTGAGGACGTACCAGACGTCCTTCTTTGTGAGCAGACCCTGGAGCACTCCGCGGTCACTGAAGAGGACATAGCGTAGACCAAGCTTCTGGAAGTAGCTGGCGACTAGGTGCAGGGAGCTGTGGGATGGGAGGGTGAGCGGCGTCTGATCCATCCAGGGACGTAGGTCGAGCGTGGAGCGTGGGTCGGCGAGGGGCTGGTGAGAGAAGAAAGCCTCTGTTTCAGGAGGCAGAGACCTCGGCGGCTGGGTCGAGGCGCGGAGATTGTATGCTAGTTCAGCACGGGAAATGTAACCCAAGAGGGTGGCCTCACGGGGGTCCGAAATCACGGGGAAGCCACGGTAAGGATGCATTTCGAGGATAGTGCCGAGAGAGGCGACGGTGTGGCCAGTGGCAGTGAGAACAACCAGATCCTCAATGCGCGTCATGATTTGGGATGCGGGAATATCTGGGATAATCATCTCCTCGCTGTTGTCAAGGAACGGGTATTCGTTGAAGTGGATCCAGGCCTCGTAGATGCCCTGACGAGAGAAGGCATCTCCAACCCACTTGGAGATCATGACGGCAATCATGATGGGGAGCACATATGTAAGGGCACCGGTAAGTTCAAACATGATAACCACGATGGAGACAGTCATGCGAGTGACGCCGGCGAGAGCAGCTGCGGCGCCAACAATAGCGTAGGTGCCAGGGATGACACAGGGGACATCAGGCTCGCACGAGGAGAAGATGAAGAAGCCAGGGTGGTTGGTGACCCAAATCTCCATGATGATGCCGACTGCGCGGCCGGCTAAAGCGCCAATGGCCATCGAGGGCAAAAGAATACCTGCGGGGATTTGCAGACCGAAGGTGATAGAAGCGAGAAAAAAGCCGACGACGGCAGCAAATACGAGCAGGACAATGGTGCTGGCGGAAGCGGCACCAGTTTTGCAGAGACCAATCTGGTCGTCAAGGACTCGAGAGCAGTCAGTGAAGAGATTGGAAACGAGCTCCGAGGCCTGGAACTTCATGTAAAAGTTGGGGTAGTTGATGAGAGCCGTCAGGAAAGCCACGATTAAAACTTGAGCGATGGGACCGGGAAGCCAGGTGTTTGCCTTTTTCCAACGGGCGACGGCCATGTTGGCTTTGATAAATAGCCCACCGTAGACACCCTGAAATGATTGTTAGCTTACCAGAGGATGTTCCGCTGTGTGTAGGGATACCGACTCCAATGATGCCAAGGATGGCATATGGCATGATCTCGAATCGATGCCATGGGACGCTGTATTGGACCTGATACATGACGAGCTTGCCAGATCTGAAGGGGTCAAATGCTTGGAGAACAACGGCTGCTGTCATGGCGCACACAAAACTTTGCCACATGGTTTTGTCGGGGAAGTAGTAAGACAATTGCTGTCGTTTTGTGAGTTTTCAAACCAACTAGAGGCATTTGGGGGGGGGGTTAACAAACCTCAAGACTGAATAGGACCCCACCGATGGGAGAACTGAAGGCGACAGAGATACCTGCGGCTGCAGCGGCCGATAGAACCTCTCTCTTTCGAGCTGTGAGAAGTAAGCCAGTGACTGATGTGGCGAACATTGAACAGTTTACCTTC
This sequence comes from Calonectria naviculata, assembly GCA_003031705.1. Classification (NCBI taxonomy): domain Eukaryota; kingdom Fungi; phylum Ascomycota; class Sordariomycetes; order Hypocreales; family Nectriaceae; genus Calonectria; species Calonectria naviculata. The sequence continues at coordinate 12,657 of NAGG01001527.1, forward strand.
ATTCTCATTAATGTTGCGGAATAGTTTGACAAATAGATTGGCACAACAACAAGCAACATGAACGAGGGGACCCTCTTTGCCAAGCCACATGCCAGATGCTACGGCAAGAACCTGTACAAAGTTAGTTAAGAAGTCTGGAGGACTGGCCTAGGGGAGCATACGAGGCCAAAGGATTTGGTAATCAAAGTCCATGTGCCAAGGAACCGTTGGATGACAAAACCACCTAGCACCGTCTTGATCTCAGGGAGACCACTGTGCTTGGCGTAGATGGCATATTCTTGCACAAGAAGTGCGGCAAGATATGCGACAAAGATCTAGGGAAGTGCCGTCGTTAGTTGCGCTGCCATGCGGGGGAGAAGAAATAATGATGCTTGGCTCATACCGAAAAGACGATGAAGAAAATATACTCGACAAACCACTTCCCAACAGCCGAGCTAATCCCTAGTGCATCGCCCCATGACTTCCATCCGTCACACTTGGATCCTTGGTCGTATCCATAACAACAAAACGCCTTGTTCAAGTAGAAGTGGCCGCCCTCGGGCCCACTAGAGCAGTAGCCCACTTTGAGATCGGCGAGCCAGTCGGTACAGACGTCGATTCCAGCAGCAATTGCGCCGACGAGCATACCCGTCAGCAGGAGGATGACCCAGACCTGGCTCGCATCAAGAAGGCGTTGGATATAGCCGACGACACCGCTGGCGCTCGAGTAGAGGTAGCGCAGGCGCTGGCGCTCCTTGGTGTACTCGAAGATCCAGTCGATGGCTGTCAGATCTTCATACGCCACACGCCGACCGGGACCCTCCATATACCAGTCGAGTGGCACGTTATCCTTAGATGAAGCATTCAGGGCGCTCGATCCGTGGTTCGGTGTGCTGCTAGAAGCGGGGGGGACAGCAGGGGAGGCACCCCGGGAAGAAGGTGTCGCGGAAGTGTGGGCGAAGGGGGATCGCGAACCGGTGATGGCGGAGAGAAGGCGGGAGGGGCCAGACGGGTGGGATTGCGGCTGTCTGCGCTTGAAGGATATCGGGGCACCCAAATCACCCTGCAGAGGATCATCATCTAATACACGGCGGGCGGCTCCATTGTCGTCGTCGTCGTCGTTGTCGTGACCGAGGAAGTCAAGCTCGTCGCGATCATCGGAGTTGGAGTTTGGGGTCGCATGTGCTGAGGACGAAGCAGACGTCGAGGCGAAGGCGTAGGGGTCGTTCTGGGATGCTCCAGACATGATGCGACTCATACCATGGTGCTCTGGTGACGCTCAAAGTCTGGAGTCTTGAGGGTCGTCAAGAAATGGCTGGTGGTGACGTGCTGAAGCTAGGTAGCAGTTATACAGTACCGTGTCCGAGTCTAGCGGCTGTGTGGGTGGTGCATTTAGTGGCTAGCGATTACAGGGAGGCAGGCATGCACGTCGTTTTATAGGTTTCACCAACCTTGTGCTTGACGGATTTCCATCAATGCGCAATGTGATTAATACGGGGACTTTCCATTTGGATTGAATTGCTAAAATTTACGCCATATGGCTGTATTTACTGCTACTGCTAGCAGCTATTGTTTCCTTAGAGTATCCATGGGCAAAGCCAAGCCATTGCAGATGGGGGAAGGTATCCTGAGGTATCATGACAGACATGACACGGGATTCTAATGCCCCATTGGGGACACGCGCACTCGGAGAAGGCCTCTGCATGTCCATGAGGTAGTTAAATTTGTACATAGGATTTTGGTTATATGGCGCATGAAATTTCTCCGAACCCAGAGCAACAATCTGAGTTTACACCCGTGGATCGTGGTAGACAACTTAGGTGACATTCCCAAGGGGCACGGCCCGACCTTGATCCGAAAGCAGTGGGAAAATGCGCAGAAGAATCGTGATAATTGATTGCATATTGTGTTTCCCCCATGCTGATTATCTGAATGAGTGTGGGCGGGAAGTTAGAATGAATTTCTACAAAAAGAAAAAATAAGAAAACAAGGTATTTTGTTTAAGGGCGTTGAAGTAACAGCTCGTACAAGCAAATGGGCGAGGCCAATTGCGAAACAGGAATCTCCTAACGATTTCGAGATGGAGAAGGCCGTACACTGCAGCAAATTTGATTTCAGCAGCTCTCCAAATCACTAGATACCTTGTTTAAGGTAACATGCGGACTGGAATGAATCCGTTGCCTTAGTAAGCCCAGAGAGATAATTACCGTGAGAATATCTATGGTTCAACAGTCGTTGGATTTGTAGCTTGATGGATTGCAGGGCGAGTAGGGCATTGAACAAGAAAGGGCTTGCCTTATAGATGAACCGAGTATCAAATGTCCAAGAAGCAGCATGCTCTATCACATCCAAAATACATGCGCAATTCTTGTCGGTTTGATTTGGCTGATATCTTAGTCAAGTCACCTTTCGTCTCAATGCACTTACCGGGGCGGGTTGGAGGCGAAAATAGCGGGTCACCCATCCATCGCAGACTTGGATAGCAACAACCCAGCAGCTTGGTTTCATTGCGTCATTCTTCTCCTGAATATATGCAAACGAATCATCCCAGAAACTGGCTAGTTAAATCGTGTCTGTATTAGCCAGGGAAGTCCTGACTATTGGCTGGAATACCGTCTGTGCGCCACCTTTTCAGACCTTGAGGCACCCAGTTGGCCTATACCAAAATCATCCATGGCAGACCAGACTCCCAGCGCAGTGTCGCAAGGTACTGGCTCAACGACCAGGGTCCAGACAGATGTCACCAAGATTCACACGCTATTGCGAGCCAAAGACGACACACAGAAGTTTGTCGGTCTGGCTCTCCTCAAATCCGTCCTAGATGGATCTCTGGAATTGAGACAAGACGAGCAGGCTATCCAAAGTCTTTGGGATAGCCTGTCAGCCAAGTTCCTTGACCGACTAATCCGAACTGGATCTAAGGCCTTTAAAAAAGATGGAAAGGAAATGCTTGACCTGGCCGTTTCTGTCCTGCACACTTTTGTTGCCCTGCTCCCCGCCCGTGCAGGTAACGATCGTAAATTTCTCGACAGGATTCCAAGCCTTGTCAATGCTGCTCTTTACAGGTACGCTCCCCGACGAAGATTCGATGATGTTTCAAAAAAGAAAAAAAGACCAAGCAATATAAGTGTTGAGATTCTGACGTTTAATGCAGTTCAGAAGAGACCACGGCTCTGATCCTGCAGATTCTCTACACACTAGTCAGTACGCAAGAGGGGGCACAAGCCTTTCTCAGAGTAGATGACATCAGCCCTATTACTGAAGCATGCACTTCCCATCCGACGGTGCTTGATATTCTCGGTTTTGCATGGATAAATGCTGCGACTGTGGTTGAGGAGCCATCTGCTCTAGCTCGCCAAATAGATGATACGATTAAGAGCCTCGTGTCATCTTTCACCGGCACTGATGCCGTGACTCTGCTCGAGTTTCTGGGCCGCTTCCTACGGAATGCAAATCCTGCGGTATGAGGCCCAAGATACCATATTAACCCCGCTGACATGTTTCATAGATCATTCCTCGCCACCCAGAGTGGCTTAAGCGTGTCGTCAAGTACATTCACAACCTCATCGTTAATCGTCCAACACCTGAGGCGCGCTCAGCGTACACCAACGCTGTCGCATCCCTTTTGCAGGTGTATCAATCCGAGGCTGCGAAACTCATTTTTTCTGACAGCACGACGGATGGAAATGCTCACTCGTTTCTTCTTGTTAACCTTCTGCTTATTGACATCAGATCATCTGCCCCGGTGCTTTTGGAGCAGCTTAACAAGCCCGAATACCCCAAGATGTCCCGTCGACTAGGATCTGCATATGACATTATAACTATATTTCTAGGATATCTAATCCAATCTCTTGAAGATGCATCCTTGGAGACATTCATCATGCCACCTGACAACCTCCTAAAGTTACGGAAGGGTATTTCCGAGACCATGTCTGTTACGATTGAGTACCTCAGAGACCGGTGGGATGCCTCGGTAGCTGGCGCCATGGGTCTGCACTCGGATGCCCGTGCTGGGGTTACAGAGACAGCCACAGGCTCTCATTACACCCTTGCTTGGGACTCGATGAAAGACAATGCAGATGAGGATATGTTTATTCTTTCTGCTATGCGGGCACTTGCCGTCTGGGTTCGAGAAGATGAAAATGACACACTCAGAAAGGAGGCAACTGGGTTGATGGATATGTTCCTGGACCTTTACAAGTCAAGCTCTCAGGACAAGCTCGACTTCCGTTCCACCGTTCTCGTCGCTCTCGAAGGTCTCATTACGATAAAAAAGGGCCGCCAAAATTTCCTAGCCAATGACGGTTGGCAAATTCTTTGTCGCGATCTCGTTTCGATATTTCAGCACAGCTCGATCACAAGTCTGAAGGCCGACGCCTCTCGCGCCATTGATATTGTGCGCATTCTCCTTCCTGTTGTCGAAGAGGCTGGAGGCATTCCTGAGGCTTGGATGGATTTCATCACTGCTGTCGCGGCGGTGGATGTCCCCGATCTGGAGAAGCCTCCGTTCTCTGTCCAAGAGGCCATGCTTGCTGTGCTGCAACTGTCTTGTGCTATACTCGTCGCCGCAAACCAAGGTATGCGGCAAAGATATAAACACTCAATCACAGCCATCAGCGGCATCGGTACACAGCTTGCCCAGCATATAGATAGAGATGGGCCATTAAATGACATGCTCGGGGATGTTATCTCTACATTGAATAACCTTTTTCGGGGTGGATGATGTACGAAATGTGTGCACCATCCGTGACGATAAAGAATTCCCACTTCATATTAGCTACATACTACCGTATGACAATCAACGACCGTTAGGTCAGGTGCAACTCTATTAGTAGTGTTTGATGGAGATGCAAGCGGCTTATTTGGAGCCGCAAACTACCTGTTCGTTCCGTGACTATGACCCTGGCTTGTATTGGTGACCACACGCCAAGGGCTGGGATTAACGAAGGGTAGACGGCCAGTTTAGATAGTTATGATGAGCGCATGTATTTACGTATGCCTATATCTACATTCAAGACAACATATATCATGTCCTAGTAAACCGGGAAAGGATTTTTGGTGTATCTATTCTGGCTTCAGGTATTGTGTTAAGAGATAGTACCGTGGAATGAATTTTAGGGCAATTGTCATCAGACAACGACTGATAACCTAGCCAACCTCCCTACCCGTACCGTGGGCCCCGTCAGTATATAGCAGGATGCCAAATAAAATGCACAATAGCCACCACAACAACAGCATTCTCGTCATGGGCTCTAGTAAAGGTCCCTGTCTTAAAGGTGTTTATTTGCATATACTCATCGCACAATAACCGTGGTGGAACAAGGTGCGCTTGGTGGCACACGTGACAACCCTCGGGTGTACGCCGACCAAGGCAATTATCGCATCGGGCCGGACGACGTATTCCGCCACCCAAACTGCCAAGTACGAGGTGAAGGCGAGTTACCTATTGACATTCCCAGCGTCCGATAGGGTAAGCAAAATCTTTCCACGTGATGGGACAATGGCAGTGACGGGGGCCTGGAGAGTGCAGGTGTGGAATCGATGAGATAGGTCAACTTTTTTTTTTTTTTTTT